>LPNX010316082.1:174023-289825 GCA_001517045.1 Pseudotsuga menziesii | reverse complement strand
AGAACCTAAGTTTGCCTCTATTGGAGACTATTGGAACGATGAAACAGTCGGACAGATTGCAGATTTGTTACACGACTATCAGGACCTATTTCCCACCAAGTTCATAGAGATGAAGGGAATAGTCGTAGACCGAGGAGTTATGAGGATACCATTGAAGGAGGGCGCTAGACCAGTCAAGCAGCGCCCATATAGATTAAATCCGTGTTACAAAGAAAAAGTAAAAGACGAAATCGATAAGATGCTAGCAGCAGGCATCATTGAGCCGACAGAAGAAAGCGAATGGTTTAGCCCCATGTTCGTCCAAGAAAATAAAACAAAAGGAGACATCAGGATCTGTGTCGATCTGCGAAAACTCAATGATGCATCGCTTCATGATCCCTTTCTGACACCGTTCACTGATGAGGTATTAGACAATGTGGGAGGACAGGAGGTCTACTCCTTCATTGATGGATTTTCAGGCTACCATCAGATCAAAATACATCCAGAAGATCGATCTAAGACCACCTTTGCAACAGAATGGGGCTCGTTCCAGTATACGGTAATGCCCTTTGGTCTTAAGAATGCACCAGCTATATTTTCTAGAGTAGTAGTTGCTGTATTTAAAGAATACATTCATAAATTCTTAGAAGTATATTTTAATGATTGGACTGTATTTGGACTAATTGACAAGCATATAGGAGACTTAAGACTGATGTTAGAGAAATGTAGGCAGTACCATATTTCTCTAAACTTGAAGAAATGTATATTTTGTGCACCGTTTGGTATTTTGTTGGGTCACGTTGTTTGCAGACAAGGCTTGATGGTAGATCCCGCGAAGATCGCCATCATTGTAAATCTTCTAGCACCCAACTCAGTCAAGCAACTGAGGACAGTACTTGGTCATACCGGGTACTACAGAAATTTCATTAAGGGCTACGCAAAGATTACAGCACCAATGGAGAAATTGCTAAAGAAAGATGTAAAATTCCTATGGAATGAGGAATGTCAGCAAAGCCTAGACATGCTTAAAGAAAAGATGGTTACAGCACCCATCCTAGTGTTTCCATACTGGACTAAGCCATTTCATGTACACGTGGATGCATCTGGCATCACACTAGGAGTCATCTTGACATAGCCAGGAGAAGGGGATCTTGACCATCCCATCGCATATTCCAGCAGAAAGTTATCAACAGCAGAAAAAAACTACACCACAACAGAACGGGAGGGCTTAGCTATGGTGTATGCGCTGCAGAAGTTCAGGCACTATCTATTGGGCGCCTCATTTAAAATGTTTACTGACCATTCCGCATTGAAGTACCTAGTCAATAAACCAGTGTTAGGGGGGAGAATCTGCAGATGGTTACTCCTCTTCCAGGAGTATGATTTTGAAATCATTGTGAAACCAGGAAGACTGAATGCTGGACCAGATCATCTGTCGTGTATAGACTCAAGGGAAGAGCCCAGTAACCTAGAATACAATCTTCCCGATTCGCAGTTGTTCTCTGTGCAGATCGCAGATGACTACTATGTCGACATTATTCAATTCCTCACTATAGGAGTAGCACCTGATGAGTTCACTAAGCAGCAAAAGAAGCAGTTGGTTGTTAAGGCAGCAGACTTCACCCTCATTGCAGGATGCCTATATAAGTTAGGCCCGGATGAATTTCTACGCAGATGTGTAATGCCGCATGAAAAAGACGCTATTCTTAAAGAGGCACACTCAGGAACCACAGGAGGTCATTTCGCTGGAAAGCCAACTGCGCAGAAAATCCTGGAGGCAGGACTATGGTGGCCTACATTACACAAAGACACCAAGGACTTTTGCAGATGCTGCGATATCTGCCAGAGGGTAGGAAAACCCTCGCGACGCGATGAAATGCCGCTGCGACCGCAAGTCACGCTACGTGCATTTGACAAATGGGCTATAGACTTTGTGGGTCCTATCAACCCACCGGGAAAGCGCACAAGAGTGAGATATATTATTACCGGAACAGAGTACCTCACCAGATGGGTAGAGGCCAAAGCAGTAAGAAATTGTGATGCTGCTACAGCTGCACAGTTCCTGTTTGAAAACATCATCAGCAGATTTGGATGCCCAGTAATTTTGATGAGCGATCAAGGCACACATTTCTTGAACCACACCATTGAGGCTTTGACAGAAGAATTCCAGATTCAACACTATAAGAGCACTCCCTACCACCCACAGGCTAATGGTACGATGGAGTCCTTCAATAAGATTCTAGAAAATGCTCTTACTAAAATATGCAATAACCAAAGGAATGATTGGGATCTCAGAGTTAACGCTGTATTATGGGCATACAGAACCACATGCAAGAAACTTACGGGATGCACACCTTTCAACTTGGTATATCGACAGGAGGCTGTTATGCCTATGGAGTATATTCTTCCCAGTTTAAGAATCACTCAGATTACCGAGATGACTGATACAGACACAGTGGAGGAAAGGCTAGCACAGCTGCTTGCCTTAGAAGAAGACAGATTCATCGCCGGATTCCATCAGAAAGTGCAGAAAGCACGAGAAAAAGCTTAGCATGATAGACATATTAAGAATAAGATTTTCAAGATCGGAGACCTAGTGCTCCTCTATGACAGCAAATTCATTAAGTTTCTAGGGAAGTTCAAGACACATTGGCTGGGGCCATATCAGATACAGCAAGTCACAGAGGGAGGTGCCGTTCAACTCAGCCAACTGAATGGGGAGATTTTGCCCACATGGATTAATGGAAGTAGGCTTAAGCCCTATAGTGATAGCCAGCCTGCCTCCCAGCCCTAGCTTAGCCAGTTTAAGAAGGTGCAGATGTCCAGTGTAGTTGAAAAGAGGCATCGCACTGGGAATGAGTCTACACCGGTGATGCGGAGTTGCATCGCAGCAGTATGATGTTTCCCCATGCCACGCACTCAATTTGCAACCGACATTGGGCTAGTCAAGTCACTGTCTGACAGGTAGTTAATGAAGAAATGACCGGTATCCCCTACCGTAGATTTGGCAACAGTACAATAATTTTTTTCAGATTTGGTAAATCTCTGACGGGACTGGCACCTATACACACACATCTTGAGGGAAATTCTATCAAGATTTTAGCATTAATTGAGGATTGGATGATGGGTCTGGTCCTATCCGGGAAATTAATATGACCGACGCACCCCGTCTAGACGACCGTTATGTCCAGGATTATCGTATTTGACATAAAAGCAGAAAGTATTCAATTGGGATGGTTACGCTTGCAGAAAAACCGAGAGCTGGAGAATAAGTGTTAAACATTCCCTGTGTCGAGCTAAGTTGTTACAGAGTGCTGTGACTTTCCGAAGTTGCAGCCATTGCACGTCCGCCATTTTATGCTGAGTGGGTCCTGTCCGAGGACGAGCCTCTAGAAAAATTTTTGAGAAGATTTCAGCGTCACGGCCTTGCAGGAGCTATGACGTCGCCACCTACAAGTAACCCACCGAGCTCGTCCTGAACTAGAGAACCACCAAAGATGAGAAGCCATTTCCAGCTCATAGAGGAATCCGGTTCTGAGCAGGAAGATGAAGTCCGTAGTGCAGCAAACTACCTCATACCATGAGTTGAAGGTGCTCCAGACATCAAACTTTCCACGAGCGGTAAGCTTCCTGTGCCCATACTGCCAATAGATTCTCGAGTAAAGGAAAATGGCGATTTAGTAGGATATGCTGGTGTTGTCAAATTTATTGATTACAACCTGGGGGACAGTAAGACGTACCCTCACTTCAATCCAGATGCGTATCTTGTGCTTGAGAAGAATCCAAGGATAGGTAGAGAAGAATTCGTCTCCATGCCACATGTCCAGATTCTTGAGTGTTCAGGTCTGCTCAATGTGTTGAGACTACCCCATTTTGGACGTAGCGCAGAGGTTAATGCTATGGTGTGTTTCCTCCTATCGTGTGTACATGGAGTCTATCTCTGGCTAGGTCACAAAATTGACCTCAATGTCGACTTGATACACTGTGTTACCGGCCTGTCTAAAACTGGTAAAGATCCCGAGATACAGATAGCAGGAAAGACTAAGGAATTCAAACTACCAGTAGCCTTAGTTAAAAAGTACCAACTACAACAAGGAGGTAGGGCTTATGATATCACGAGTTTACAGAATGAGACACTCAGATTTACAGCCAATCTGCTTACAGGCAAACTGCTTACCAAGGTCCGACCGAAGGAAGTCACAGGATCGGTGATCAATCTGGCCATACAAGTTACAGAAGGAAAGCAGTTCAATTGGTTGTTATTTTTATTAAATATGTTTCAGGAAGATTGTTTGGAAGCCCAAGATCAAGCCAACCACCCTTTCCACTTCTCGTGGCTGCTTATACTGTGTGCATTCGTCGCATGGAAGGAACCGCCCAACAGTCAGTTCCCACAGATCGTAGGAGGAGCACCCAGGGGTGTGCGCTATTCCAGTTTATGGGACACCAACAGGCCAGCAAGGAAACAGGTTAATACGATAGTATTTTATGAATACTACTTGATGTTGAAGAACCTTATCCAGCAATCACTAAGGATCAGTACAGAGACTGTGGACGCATATGATAACTGGCTTAATTTTATGGCAGATAGCCATAGAATCTACCTAAGGCCTAAAAGGACTAAAAGGGACGATTGGGCTCCTGGCTGGTTCAGAATGACAATGCAGGACGTTGAGAATTTCATCAAAGGATTTTATGACCAATGGCGATAGGAATACGAAGATACCACGCCACTGCCAATGGAGACCGCCCAGACAGACCCACCAGAAAAGGGCAAAGAAAAACTGGACACCCAGGCACAAGGTACAATAGAAGTACCACCGCCATGCGAAAAGAGAAAAGACCTACCAGAAGAATCAGTAGAGACACCTACGACAAAGAATGGAAGCCAAGGGACCACAGAGACACAAAAGAGAAAGAAGCAGAAAACTTCCAAACCAATTCCACAGACTGCACTAACAGATGATGACTATGAATTCATCGCAATAAGGATGTGTGACACATTAAAGGACTCATTTGACATGGTGAAGTCATCACAGGAAAAGATGCAGAGCACAGTAGAAAAACAGCTTCTTGACTTAAAAACATTCACAGAAAAGACTGCCATGCTATACACTCCATCAGTAAAGGCGACCGTCGGAGAAATGTCGACACAGTCACTATCCCGCAAAGAGAGATTAACAATAGATCACCTCAACACCGTGTTGATTCCACCAGGGAGTATCCGATTCCCTGCGACAATGAAGGACCCACCAGTTCAATTGGGACAATCCATTGAGGTTAACCTTGCGGAATTCCACATTGACCAATTATGCATGATCCAGCAGTAGCTAACTGCAGAGCTCAAGGGAAGAGAGCTCGCGACTTACAAGCAGAACACACAGCTGAAGAAGCAGAATGCAGCACTCGCTACCAACTATCAGAAAAAGGTAGACGAGTTAAAAACATGTCAGGACAGGGATCAGGAACTCTCTCAGGCACTACAGAGTATTGCCTTAGAGCTACCCGAATGTAACATTGAGTTCGCATTACCTACCTCCCAGAAGCTAAGGAGAGTAGCAGACAGAGCAAAGGCTCTAGAAGAAACCGTGGTAAGAATGGATGAAGAGGTGGCTAGGTTGAAGGCAGACCACGAAGAACAAATCGTCGAGCTTGAAGCTCGTATCCGAGACACCTCTGAGGCAGACCAGAAAGAGCAAGTAGAAGCCTTTCGACTCACTTCTGCGCAGGTGAAATCTCACATTGAAGAAGTAGTGTCGATACTCAAGGAAGAAACAGACACATGGGCCGAGTTAGATGAGTTACCGGAGAGAAAAAAAATCCAACAGAATATTTAGCAGGTAGAGGCTACTGCAACGGCCATGAAAGAAGAAATTAAGAGCTTAGCCTCTCTCCAGAAGATGAGGAAGACAAAGGAGATGAACCAACTGCAGCAGGAAGTGCAACGGCTGAGAACATAGGAGGTCCACCTTAGTGACCTACTTCAACCCTATCAGGAGCAGATCACTGAGCTGGTCGACACAGCCGAGAAGAAAATGAAGGGGTTCACTACTGTAAGAGAAGAAATTGATCAGACAGACGACTCCAAAGTTGATCAAGCCCTGCTTGACTCGGCAAGAGAACGTGTCGAGGTAATGAAGAATGAAGTTGCAGGACTTCGGGACAAGCTATAGCACACTTCGCAGGAGGCGAAGGAGAAGCTATGGCAGGAGAAGCCCGCTGGTAGTGGCTCGGGGGCGAGCCACAAGTAAGTGTTAGGGGACTGTTGGAGTAGGGTCCCGCAGCTACAGAAGAAGCTGCTAGTTTTGGCAGAAAGACAAGTTTTGGCGGAAAGAAGATAAGACGGAGCTACGACGCCGTAGCACGGTTCCAGTTGCAGAGCAGAGTTGGAAACCATGACTTCTGAGATACAAAAGTCAAAGAAAGGCAACGGTACCTGAGCAGCCGAGAAGGGAGAGCTCACCCACTGCATTGAAGTCAGCGGTGGAAGACAGGAGGGCTCAGCGACCCTCATAAAGAAGAAGAAGCAATGAGGCTCAAGCATTGAAGACGAAGGACAGAAACGCGAAGCGGCGCATAGTACCCATGGTCAGTGCTGAGAAGCATGGAAGACTACAGAGAGCTGTGGTGTGACGGGAAGCGGCTACCTCAAGGATAGAGAGGACCGACTGTCACTAATTAGGGTTTGGGTTACTGTTGGGACAGGCCCACAGTGTTGTAAAAGCAAGACCTTCGGGCTGCTTATAAAAGGATGTAATTTTGTATTGTAAAGGGTTGGTTAGATAGTTAGACAGTCGTGATTGAAATAGGCAATAAGGATAAGTAGACTGTTGTAAAAGCCGAGCTCTGGTTCTGGACTTAGCAGTAGCAATCTTACTGAAACCAGTAGCTGGCTTATAGAGTATGCATGTAACGATCCGCAAGGATCGACTGAGAGGGAAGGGTATGTTGTAAGAGCGACAACCTAAGGAAGAGAAGAAAGATCTAAGAGAGAAGATCTTGAGATGCATATGAGGTGCAGCAGAACTGTGTTTGCCTTCCCTTAAGCTATAATAGAGAAGCACAGTTTTGTGGACGTAACTCCCATCCTGGGGGTGAACCACGTTAAAATCCCATGTTCTGTGATTGATTTGCATATTGTGTTTATTTGCTGCATCCATCCGTTATGTTATGCAATTTGGTTACGGTTAATGTATGAATGATTTGTTCAGTTACAGCACTACAGGAAGATAAATATAAGTTGAAATCCTTGACTTGTAGTATGAGGACTTATTTCCGCTTGCCTTAGATAGTTAACTAATCACAGTAAGACAGTCTGGGTATCAGGTCTTGCGTGTCGACACAAACGACGCTAAGTGCGCTATGCCACGGTTGGAGGGTATCGCAAGAAGGCGATACTGCATCGGCAGAGGAGCTGCGGTGCGCGATATTGTAGGTTGAGGACTTAGTGTTGAGCAGGAGTTGCATGTCGCATGGGGCGGGACGATGCGGTGAGATTGGGAATATTGTGCAAAGGAGGAATTTGTGCGACAGGAGAAGAATCTGCACGACGTGCGCAAGGGTAGAGACGCCGTGGCTAGAAGGGCCACGAGCGGGAAATAGATCGCGCAGCGCGCAGGAAGAGATCTCGCAGCTAGGAGAGCTGCGAGCCACCAGTAGGATTGCCACGGAACCTGGTCCAAGACACTTGAGTCCTTAGCCAACCCATTAGAATCACTTCGGGTGAGACTTCAGGCCGCTGTGCTGTCTGTCGCCGAAAGGGCCAGTGAGCTAGGGGTGTTGTTGGTTGATTATAGTAAACCCGGGTCTGCCCATCCAATCAACACCAAGGGATATTGTTGAATGAGTGTTCACTGGCCCACGAGGAGGAATGAATAATTGTAGAAGGCTGGTTGACAAGTGAAAGAATTAGCATTTCACTTTCTAGTTGTTGCAGGAAGCATAATGCCTAAAATTGTGGTCATGTTTCCTGAGAGGGGGAACTGAGCTGGTGGCTCATTTAATTCCAAAACTGACCTAAATACCTATGCAATCTTATAAATACCATAAAATTGAGTAGGAGGCTCACTACTCATTCTGTTTCCTAGTGAATGAACCTTGTGATTGCTGTAAACTGAAAAGTCAGGCACACAAGGAATTTGATGAGGGGATAGCTAAAGTGGAATTGCTGAGATAAGTCTGCTACTGAGTGATAAGTTACATCAAGTTGTTGTGTGCACTATTTCTAGTGATGTTCATCCTAGTGGTTCAGTGAACAGGCTCGGGGGTCCTGAGCAAGTAATCTCGGCTGCTTCAGAAGAAGGTTGGGTGGAACAGTCTCCTTTGGGTGTTTGTCCGCTTCTGCAACTTTATCCAGGTTCTAACTATTTATATTTATCTATGTTTTCAATTATGTATTTGTATCTTTGTTTGTTGAAGTATGTTTCAGTATTTACAAATGTTTTAAATGTTAACTATTTGTATTACTCTGGAAAGAAAGGTGCAATTGTTATAGTCAGTTTTAATATTCCAGGTTTATAAGTCAAACATGTCTTCTCTGCCATGATTTACTAGTCATGTTAACATTGTTTAGTAATATTAGATTTTGATGTTATATCCCACATCGATACTCTGTTTTCAAAGAAATTCCGTTTTAAATCCCTTACAGAATTCTTCCAAAACTCTACAGTTTCTCTTTAATGTTTTTAGTTTAACAAGCTAACTGTATAAGAAAATCCTCTAAACACATGTATCAAAGAAGTGAATCGAAAACATTATCAACACTTTATAATGTTATATTATATGCATATATAGATAAATCCATATTTCATTCTTTGGTTGAGTTCTGGCCTCATAGCCTAAAATTATAGTTACAATTAGGGTAAATAAGTTTCCAAACTTTCAACAGTAAATAAACTAGGCTTAAATATCAAATGAAGTTAAGTTTTCTTTTAACAGAGTTTCAATATGAGGGATTTATAGTCCAAATCCTTGTTTTAAAACTGTTATTAAAATGCCAAATCGAGATTATTGGCAGGCCACAGCCTGAGTTTCAAGCTGAAGGTCATTTTGGTATTGTCTTCTGCACCTAAAAATGCACAGAATAAAATCACGACAACCTTACGACTTATTACCATTTCCACTTTAAAAACAATATGATTCATTATTTATCCCAAATCAACTTAATAGGTGGTTTCTTGGTATTTTTAGTAGTGTAATGGCATTACAACCTCCCTTAAAGGAATAAAAAAGATAGGTAAAGGCCTCACGACCATAACAATATTTCATATCAAACTAAGTTACAAAAATGCTAAACAAACATGATAATATTTTGGCAATAAAACCTCACTGGTTTTTCTTCCAATTACGAAAACCACTTTTGATGAAATAATAAACTGAATCATCATTCGTTTGACAGTGGCCTTATGACCCTTTTCCCCAACAAGATATCGTGACAGGTTAAACAACTTCATGGCCATTTACCTTTTGGTTTTATAAAAAAGGAATTATATAAACACAAAATTGTAAACATGACAAAGTTATATCCTTAACCAATAAACAAAATAGAGTATTGTTACGAATCTACTGTAAAATTATACAGAACACCCTCTGTCATAATACTATGCCACAGTACTGCTAAACCAATCACGAATTGGTGTTTATAAAATTCAAGCCCTCACGGGTTTCATACAAGTTAAATAAACTTTACAATGTTGAAAAACGACAGTATTAGAAATTGTTCAAATTACACCGTAGAAACCAAAAGTAAACCCTAAAGAGATGTGGCAAAGTCGCTACGACTTCACAAAACGAAGGGTTACCCCTTATACATTATCAATTTTAAAATGCTATTCAAGGTTTTACCAAAGAGAGTTATCACTTTCACGCAGAAAAGATAGGCGCAGAGATGAAGTCTCAAAACTATGCCATGGGGAAGACGCAAGCAAGCTACATTTTCTACTAGCTTCGGAAGCCACAGGAAGGCAAGAAATAGGTCTTGCCAGACTGCCAAGTTGTTGTTCTCCAGACAGTTTTCATCTGAAGCTAAGTGTTCAACACTCCACACAGTATCTGCACATAAATAAAAATGGAAGTTACTTTAGGAAGCATCCAAAAGTAAAACTGGACAAAAAAATAGTTGCAAAGCATTTAATTAAAAACGTACCCATCGAGTTTTTACAAGACTGATCCTCGTAGAAGAAAATCTATCCACCATCTTTTGAACTGAACCATGAAAAGTTTCGACCAGTAAGCAGACAAGGAGGAAGGAGGCCAAGAGTTGAGCTCCTCGACTCCTCTGCACTGAATGATACAGAGAAACTACATTGTGGTGCAGACAAAATCCTGGAGAAACCCCACAGAGAAGAAACCAAAAACCTCACATGACAAAGCTTCAAGGACAAGCTTACATATTCTGGAGACAACATGTAAAACCCTAGGGTTTCGTACCATGAATTTTGGCCGCCAGCTAGTATAATAAATGCATCCAAATGGCCTGAATGTGAACATGTTTAATTCCCAACTCTTGCACATATTTTCCAACCCTCACTTCATTTGCGATTAGTCAACCTACGTCCCAGATTAAAACTTTATGCACTTGTGTACATAGTTTCCTTGCGATGGTATATATATATGTTTCATGACTTAACATATAGTATCGCAGGATGACAATCATATGAAGTTTGAATTAGGACTTGGTCATTTTATAAGTTGTTTTTTCAACCTTTTAGTGTCCCACCTTTTGCTTAGAATGAATGATTCCTTGTAGCTTAGGATTTTGCTTCTTTAGTTAGGGAGTTAAAAGCTTGGTCGCTTCACCTGCACAAGGATGGTTTTGCGTTATCCATAGAGGCTAAGTAAGACTTGATATCCTCCTCTTCCTAGCTAGAGGATACGTAGAGTCAAAGACGGGAGAATAAAAACAACTATTACGACACTTTTCAACTAACAAAAAATATAATTAAGTTTAGTGACAATTAAGTAATGATGTTGTTTACCACACATCATATTGTCATAATAAGGAACAGGTGTTTGAATGCACTAAGAACATTCTTATGAGTCTTGTAGTCTAACATAAGTCACATTTATCATAATGGATAAAGCAAATTATAACATGTGATGGATTTATCATCCTAAGATATTACAGATTTACATATATTAATTTTTTTCCCGTAAATTAGAACAACCCTAACTCCATTTTCAACATGATAGTAATGTTTGAATATGGGTATAATATTTGAATGTTTTAATATTAACAATAAAAGTCAATATTTAAAAAAATATATATATATTTTTAAAAGTTTGAAAAGTCATTACAAAACTAATACCTCTTAAATATATTTTGAAAAGATTGAAAAGATCCAAAACAATGATTAATGTGCTTTAGTTAGAATCTCGTTATCAAATTTAATCTAAAGCATTTTAATTTTTTTAAATTTAGCTTTGAAGTGATATTTTTAATGCCATGTTAGCTGAAATGTTACAATGTGAAAATGACAATGAAATTTTACCTTTACAAATAAAATTTCAATAAGAGCATAGCCTTATTTGGTTAATGCAAATTTCCTTTTGGAAACTAATTAATAAGAATATCAATGAATAAATTGTAATTGTAATATTTCATTTTTAATTTGGTTTAATTGAAATTATCACATTAATCATATATAATAGTAATTGTGTTTAATATCTCTAGTTTTATTTATTAGAAAAAAAGTTTATGCAATTTTTTTAAGAAATGAAAGGTTAAGGGTGTTGAGGAAATTTGAACCTCAACAAGCTTCATACATGAATTTATAATTGGCTCTATTTTTATTATGTTTTGGTATTTATTTTATTTTTATTAAGTCGACCAATTTTTTTTTTGGTATATTCAAATTATTTTCTTTTATTTTTTATTTTTATTTCAACATATTATAAGCAAGGAAGGAGTTGTACATCCCCCAGTGAAACCATATGAAGCGAATATTAAAGTTAAAAAATATATATTAAATGTTTTAACTTAACACTATAAGTCTTTTATGTTTTAAAAGAAAGTTAAAACAAAGATTATGGTTGATGCAAATTTCATTTTGTTAATAATAATAAGAACTTAAATGAATAGATTGTAATTGTAATAATAAAGATTTGGTTTGGGTTAATATTTCATTTTTAATTTGAGTTAACCGAAATTATCACTAATCATGAAAAAAATATAATAGTAATTGCTTGCGAGATTTCTTTATCAGAAAAAAAGTTTATGCATTTTTTTTAAAGAAAAAGTTTATGTAATTTAGTTGGTTTAAAATGAAAGCTTAAAAGTGTTGAGGAACTGTGAACCTCAAGAGGCTTCATATATAAATTTTTATTTGAATTTTTACTTTTAAAGTGAATTATAAACCAATTATAAATACGAAAAAAGTTACACATCCTTCCTACTAAACTATAAAATAAACTTTTCAACACAATAACAATAAATATATTTTTAACAACACAAATAACAAAACTAAATTGATTTATTTTCTACTGCCGCATATCGCATTATTATTTATTGTTTCTATAAATTTTGAACTTTGGCTGTCGCTGTAGATGGAATGATATCATACTCTTAGATTCCGTAGCATTTTGAGAAAACATTACATTTAGTCTGGAGCACCAAGTGAAATAGTGAGTCCTTTGTTGGTGAAACGTAATAATGAATTATAATGGCTTGGGGTTGAATTTTGTTCTAGAACCAACTGAATAGTCACTCCTTTTTCCATCTGCAGTTCTGGTGATGTGATATGCTCCTAATGCGTCTTCACAGACCGAAAGAGACTGTTTTGGTGGCCATTTTACTACGAGAAGCTATTTGGAATTTAGGTTAGAGTAAAAGGTATTATGAGCAATACTCTCAACTACCTGATCTATAAGCTTTATTGATACGAAGAAACTTTATTTTTTTTACCATAAACCAATGTCCAAACAAAACAAAAAAAAATCTTTAAAAAAAGAGAGTTTGTACATTTCACCATATAAACAATTCAACAATTAATTAAAATTAAATTTTTAAAAAACATAGAGTTTGTACATTTCACCATAAAAAAAATCCAACAATTAATTAAAATTAATTAACTTGAATATTTAAACTTTAAAAATTAAAAACAAAGAAAATAATTGGTTAATTAATTAACATGAATATTTAAACTTTAAAAATTAAAAACAAAGAAAATAATTGGTTAATTAATTAACTTGAATATTTAAACTTTAAAAATTAAAAACAAAAAAAATAACTAGTTAAATGAAAAAGAAATTAGAAGTCTGCCTTTAGATTTAAACTTTAAAAAATAAAAAACAAAGAAAATAATTAAAAAGATATTAGAAGTC
This sequence comes from Pseudotsuga menziesii, assembly GCA_001517045.1. Classification (NCBI taxonomy): domain Eukaryota; kingdom Viridiplantae; phylum Streptophyta; class Pinopsida; order Pinales; family Pinaceae; genus Pseudotsuga; species Pseudotsuga menziesii. The sequence goes on along the minus strand of LPNX010316082.1, from coordinate 276,526 downwards.
TGCCTTTAGATTGTTGATATGAAGATTTAATACTTTTATGGGTTTTCTCGCTTGCATTTTTATGTGTCAATTATGTGATAAATTTTATTGTTATGCGATCCCTATGAGGTGGTGGCATTGTAGTTTTATTTATGTTGTATTAATTTGATGTGAATTTTTTGTTTTTTTATGTATATTTAATGTAATGACTTTAGTTGTGTTAGTGTTGGTATTTCATGAGTTTTGAATTTTTATTTTTTAAAACACGAAATTTCAACATTAAAGTTTTTAAAAGTTACTTTTCAACTAGGAAGTAAGTAAAAAGTTGCTTTTCAACTAGGAAGTAAGTAAATAGTTACTTTTCAGTTAAGAAATAAGTGAAATTATAATTTTTTATTATTAAAAGGTTAGATAAATATTTAAACATATTTTTTTTTGAAAAATATAAATATATGTTATTGATGAAAATGGTTTATTAAAAAAAGCTATAATTTTGGAACTTACGAGGCTCTCTAAACATGGCCTGGGTGGAGACCATTTATTAAAAAAAACATTACACGTGGAACTTATTAGGTTCTATCCTTGACATTTGCGAAAAAAAAAAGTTTAGTAAAGTTGTTTTTCCTCGTTTTAAATTCCTCTATTACACCTGAATTTGTACACATGAAAAATTCAAGCTCGCAAATCACCGGTGAAAGTGGAATTGTCTATGTTGCACTTTGATTTGATTAGAATTTGATAAGATAAATTTGTTGTATCCATAACAAAATGCATGTATATGTATTTAGTTTTTAATATAAATAATTTATTTGATGTATTTAGTTTTAGTTTTTAGTATAAATAATTTATTTGTTTTTATAAAGATGAATGATGTATTTATTTATAACAAAAATGAGTAATTTGCATTTACTTAATAAATTCTAACTTTCGTTAAAATAAAAAATCAATTTTTAAAGTTATGAATACCAACTCTAAAATAATGAGTGTCCATTCCATACTGTTGGAATTCCATATCAAGGATAAATGTAAAGTGTAAAGTTTCAATTACATTTATATATAGATTTAAGTTTATATTTCTTTTACTAAACACTAATGAATCTGTATATCTAGAAGACATTGGGTAGTTGGGCACGTAACATTAATAGGATTTTGAGGTCATATGCAACCATGGATGGATGGTTGAGGTTATATGCACTTCTCGCAAGCTATTATTAGGGCTTTCACTAAGCATCCCGTAACGCAACATTGAATCTTATGGTAGGTGATTTCAAGTGGTCATTGGATCTCAAACAACTTGAGATCCAACGACCATCAAAGCACTTGCCACAACAATTATTGTTGCATTGCAAGGTGCTTAGTGCTCGCCTATTCTGAGTAGTTTCATGGGATTGAGACCCTACACACATCCGTACGGGTGGTATGCATCTTGGATAAGCATGTGACTACTCTTCTTGTGTTATTCTTTGAGTGTTTGTTTATATTTAACCATTGAATGATTGAATGTAATAATGAAGGCATAAATCCACATACAAACAAAACCAATGTCTCCCTACCCAATTTGTTTCCCATTTTGTTGGTTTTATCTCATGCTCAGGTCTACAATGTTAACTTTATACCATGTAAGGTTTGTCGTTACACCAAAATCTGTAGATATTGATGAACATTTGAAACCTAGCACAAGGCCCTATCACCAGCCGTGGCGATTAGTCCACATTTTTTATATTCCCAGAGGTGCGACGATTATACCATGAGGAGGTTGTACCGATACTCCAATACCCCACCTTCGGCGTAGCTCGGGAGAATTGAACCTGAGACCTATGCTCTCATACCATGTAATATATATGAAATGAAACCATTGCAAAGGAAACGAACGAATAGGAATTAAGAGAAAAGTTAAAGGTTAGTAATGTTAGATGGAATTATTAATTCCTATATGCTACTCGAGAGCGTTAACAATGTAGTCTTGGCACGAGTTTATATTCACTTAAAGTTTGATAAGTAGAATCATTCATTTTATTCATATCATTTAGGATGTTCTTCCCTCTTCGAAGTAGAGAAGTAATATTAAAGATTATTGGATTGTGGAGAAATTATGTATGGTATCTTTTTCTTTTTTTCTTTTAATTATTTAAAATATAAGTGTTGAAAATGTATGGTATGGGATGTTTCTAACTAAATACTTTTAAATTATAAGAAGAATTAATCATTTAAGCATTGATATAAACATTGTTTTACAAAGTATAATCAATTGAAATCAAGAAAACATAGAGACAGGCATTGATGTGGATGATAATATACATTGTATTCTTATCATCTACTTGAACCATAATTGTAGCTACTCCTTTACTAGATAGATGTGAATCTTGAGCGTTAGGTAAAGTGCAACCTATTTAATTGAGCATAGTTTTTTTTCTTATGACACAAACATGGTGCAATTTCCTTACAATTGCTGGTATTTTCCTTGGCATTTCAAATCTAACAACAACACCACCCTTTCATATTGTCTAGAGAATAGTATTGCAGATAAGTTTTCACCTAGAATGCAATCTAGAAAAAAAAACCTCATAATCAATTATTAATGTAGAGAACTCAACACCATATAGATAACTAAGAGAGAGTTTACTTTTTTTTTACAGCAGATTTGTGTTAGTGAAGTGAATGGGCTATCTGACACTCATTTATAGATCATATTGGTGTAAAAGAAGTTGAATCCTTGATCATGAAATAATTTCCAATACTTTGTAGAGAAGTAGACACAACATGAGAAAATAAGAGAAGACAAAAAAAATTGGAAGACACGTAGACCATCAATTTGAAACTTTAAGAAGAGAATAGGAACTTGAAGGATGAGGTACAAATGTTTGACTAAAGGATATCATAGTAGGAAAAATACATTGATATCTCCAAAACATTTCTTCCTAAAGAAACACTTTGTTGAATGTCAAGACTCCCTCACCATTTTCATAGCAAACCAGGACAGGCAAAAAATTCAAGTTGTGTAGTTGGGAGAGAACGTAATCCAAATGGATAGTTGGTAGGAAGATAGACTCACTCAAATGATATCTAATATACACTAAGAGTTGGAAAAGAAGGAGAATGCATTGGATAATTTGTAGTTATATGTCCAACGACAAAGGGAAGTGAGGAATCATTCAATCGCACCACAGAAGCCAACAACATGAACATGAGAAGCATTGTAAACTCACCTTCTTCATACCTTTCCTAAGAACATTTTTGTTATTTCAAAAATCATATCAAAGGAATTGCTTCCAAGTTACTGAGGATGATGTGCTATGTTGGTCAAGAGCTAGGCAAGAAAGGCCAAGGCATCATAAACCTTGTTGTAGTTGAATTGAGGTTCAAGCATGATGTCATAGGTTTTAGTGGTACAGAGGAAAAGGCGACAAACACTAAGATCACATTTGTAAACAAAAAAGACATGGTAGTTTTGTCTTCCTCATCGGAAGAAAGACCATCAACAAATAAATATGGTAGCACACTGCCAGTCAGTCCTTCTTATTGAAAAATGAAAAAGGGCGACGACAAGGAAAGTGAAAATAACTAGCCTACACTACCACTTTTAAAAAGTGGAAAGACAATCAACTAGAATAGAATAAGAAGGCCAAGAGGTATGCAATAAGTAAGGCATACCTTATTAGTGTCGTTGTTGCTAGAAAACAATTTATAGTGTCAATAGTTTTTGGTATTATGAGGTATGCACATTTTGTAAGAAGAAGGATTTCTTGAGGCATATTGTTGGGATAAGAAAGCCACATGTTACAAGCCTACATGTTTTCGAGACAATTTTGCAGCTTTCTTTCATGCAGATTGCGACAACCCCAAATGTCCCAAGTTTCTCTTTACCATGGTGCGGCATTGTCTATACAAATTAAAAAAAGGTTCGAGGAGATTATAGAGAGAATCCCTCATTGATAGATATCCCCTCCTATTTGGGTGGATCTCAATCGAATTCCACACGTGTTGGGATATCACCCTATCCTTCTCCCCTCATTCTCTCATCTCCTCCTTACCCCTTTTTCCCTATAAATGCAGCCTCATTCCCATGGATAAGGGGGCTAAAGTTCATAGTAGTTGAATGCTAAAGAAATTGTGCTAGAGATTTGAATCTTTGATAGTCATTCTCTTGACAAAAGGTGACAAGATAAGGAAAAGGAACCATTGGAAGAATATTCACAACGTTAAGGAAAATGTTGTAAGTCTTTTCCCTCATTCAATCTATAATATAGTAATACATTCTCTTTCCCATAGGATTCGTCCCATGTGATTAAAATCTTTAGAGAATATTTCCTTGACCATTTGCTTAGATCATATCATTAGTATATTATTTCTCTCACTTTTGTTGTTTTGTGTTGTCTCCATTCATAAACCATCAACCAAAATAAAGGAACTGGAAGGAACAACTAGCGAGGAAAAATTTCAAACATAACATATGAGATCTCTTCACTAGTCAATATTTTGATTGCATGATCTAGTGAAAGTAGTGTATTTTTGTCTTTTTTGTTCTAGTTCAAACCATTTGAGCTATGGATTTCGATTTGTGTCCGCACTAATAGACTAATGCATCAACAAAATTGGTGACTCCACTAGGTATCGAATCCATAAGACTATAATGGAAGTACCAGCTCCCCCTTTGAATTCTCTAGTACCAACTAGAAGGAAGCACCAACTCCCTTTTGAATTCTCTAGCACCAACTAGAAGGAAGCACCAATTCCCTTTTGAATTCTCTAGCACCAACTAGAAGGAAGAACCAACTCCCTTTCTTCTCCTCTTCCTAGAACCTTGAAATGGATATATTATAACATAACTGTGATCTATGTCTCCTCTGATTTGCGTATACTACATTTGCATCCTGTGAAATATGCATCTCAACAATCTGTGATCTGGGATTGCATATCCTGCAATATCAACAATTTTCCACTTCTACATCCTACAATCTGTGTCCTTTGCAATTTGTACATCAACACCTCAACACTTATGTGATATCCATCATTCACTATGTATTCGCTTCGCACATTCTGGTCCAGTGAATCCTTCTAATTTGCACACTATCTGTTGTTCGTATTCAATGATTTTGTGTGTTTGGCTCTTCGTTGTATAAACTACTTCAAGATATGCGAGCCATTGATACCCCAGATTAGAATCTTTCCCAATAAAAATATCGCATATTCTTCACATTCAACCTTACTTCAATACTCCCATCTCTCACTTATTTACACTCTTTCTTACTCAAGAGATGTGTCCACAAGTTGTGATTCCTTTCACTAATGGAACCCCAACTCTTTTACTTCTTGGCCGCTAACTACTTCATTTCATCTTTTGTCGATGTATCTCTTATTGATAATTCAACATCATGGGGTTTTCTACACTTAAGACCATTAACTTGGTGGTAGCTATGAACATGAGTCCCATGTCTTTGTGGGATTTGTGCACTTCCTAAAATTCCTTCTTTGTCTTTATATACTTCTTCAAACTGGATTTGTATATAGAGAGACAGTATCTTATTGTATTGAGACTTGCATATACTTCTATTCATTTCTTACAACTGAATTTTTATTCAACATTACCAATTGTGACATCCAAGTTCAAGACATCATGCTTTTTGTTTGACATGCATAACATGTTTCTTGTTTGACATCAACATCCATCTTGTTTGTTTGGCATCATGCTTGTTTCTTGTTTGACATCAATGACAACCTAAAAATCCAACAATACCGCCCTTTGGAAATAATGTCAACACCAATGAAACTGAGCTCCCTCTAAATATGAGCTCTTCTTTTGTATGAAAACAAGACTAACTGAAGCAGTTAAGAAATTTTAAGGCCATGCAGCAAGAGAAGAAGCAAATGTATGATTTAGTTTAAGAATTATTAAGTTGCAGGGCCCCTTCACCATCTTATTCAATCTTCCTTTTTGAACAATTAACTCTGTTTAAGATGAGAACTATTAAGGAAGGGATACCCTATCAGTTTGTTACATCTTCCCATTTTTTAGATGCTTTCGCTAAGATTAATTTCTCTGAGAAAAATTTACTCTGTAAATCGTACTTACACAAATTAGCATGCTTCATCGATTGTTCATCTAATCCTTTTCCGCACGTAGGAGATATACATCTAAGGGATTTTTCCTCCTTCATCACCAATCAAATGAAATAGTGGAATTCCTATCAGACTATTCGAAGAAATGATGACAATTCTACCCTATGGATTCGAGGGGAACCACATTCCCTTGAGGCTGTAATTGCAAGACAACGATAATACCTCTCCTTTTTCCAGAAGATTAATTAAATAGAAACACTCCAACAAGATGCCATATATACCTATGTTAACATTATATCAAAGCAAGAAACCTATGCAATAGAAGGTAGTAAGTGTAGGTGGGAAGCTTCTTCTGAATCCATGAGAACAAGAGACCTGTATTGTTTTGAAAATTTTAAATATGTCTTGTCTCAGGTTCTTGAGTACGTTAATTGTATCTAGACATGTGGGTCAATCTAGATGGGGTTGAGGTTTATATTTCCACTTATATGGTTTCCTGAGAAGGAATATAGGAGTGTATACAAGTTAACCAGAAAGGTAGAGAGGGCATGTTGGACAGACTTAGTTTCCTGCAAGGGGTTTGTAAAACTGGGAGACAAAAGTGAATATTCCTTCAACCTTACCAACCTCCACAAAAAGAGCTTCGATTTGGATTCAGATTCAGATTCAAATTCACAGGATGTTTTTGCATGAGGACATGCAATCAGACAATGGGGGGGAGATGTTGGGCATTGGAAATGCCCTCGTTTCATCACTCCTTTCATGATTATCTTTCCCTGTTTTCCCTTATTAATGTGACCAATTTGATATATTTCTTAAGGAAGAGAACCTTTCTAAGCATGTATAATTTATTATTGTTTTGTTTTATTAATTCCTAGAGTTTGCTTGTGATTATGATTTTGTTTCCTAATGAAGCTAACTTGTGATGAATTTATGAAAGCAACCGATACTGCAGGGGATTTGGATGTATCAACTTGTTGATACACAAAGATAAAGTAGTCTATGGTCAGTCGTTACACTTTTAAGGCTCATGTTCAAATATTTGTAGAAACAACTCGAGTTATCTTCCACATGGTTAGATGAAACTCATGTGGTATTGGTTCAGCTCAGATCATTGAGAACATTAATGCTCATGAAACAGAACTCATATTGATGTAATTATGAATGTAACCATTTTTGTTTATGAGAATGATGATCCTACAACCCGAAGATCTTCAATATTCATGGATGTCCAAATTAAGAGGACCTGAATTGTCCTATCTAGTATTTTGAGGAAGATGGAATGGTTCACAAAGTTAGGCTTATTTTGGAAGGAATGTTTGTAACAATGGGTGTGGAGAATTATGTAATTGAACTTCATATTTAATGAAAGTGGCGGTATTTTCTTAATCCGATTGTGTATTGATTTTCATTAGTGTCTAGTAGCATCTCTGTTAGAAGGAAAGGGCCCACCTTCCCTCAAATTTACCGAGTTAAAATTAGTTTCTTGTTTCTTTTATCTGATTTTGTGTGGAATTCCAATTAGACTTTCTTTTTGAGTTGTTGAAACAATGTGAGAATTAAGCATAGGATTTCTAACTTATAATTTCCTTGGTCTATTGAAACAATTGATTGAATAGTGCATAGCTTTCTTATGCAAGTGTATGATTGATTATTGATGTTATAGCTGTGATCTGTTATTGTGTTTTCTTATTAACTTTCAGAACTGTTGACCTGGTAGATGGCATGTGAATTTATAGAACATGAAGTTACTTTCCGTCTTGATTAAACATTAATATAATAGAGTAGATGTTTCTTATGGTGATAATTTTGGATTTAACTTCTTGCAAAAGCAATTTAACTCTCTTATTTTTTAAGCAGTCATTCCTAGAAATAATTTAGTAGAAGGATTGAGAACTCTTTTAATCTTTTGGTAGTTGAATTAGTATTTGAAGTTGGATTGAGCAGTGAAGCAGAGCATAGACTAAATGATTAGGAAGGTTGGTTATTTCAGTTGATTGATTAGTTATTGAATGTTTATGCATATATTTTGCATGATTACCTTTGAAATAAACATACTTCCCTGGGTTGACAGTACATATTGAGCATTATGTTTATTAATTAATAGGAAATTATAGTGACCAACACCTTACACATTACCAATAGTGTTGTCCTCTGTTGATGAGAATTGTGCATTGTCATGTCTTTTCCTTACATGTTGTTGATAGGGTTATGCCCTATAAATAGGCATTGGATGTTGTTCATTCATTTCCTTGCTCACTATCATTGAAAACTATCTTACACAAGGTCTTTTTTTTCACCACTCCTGCATGTTGGTGTTGAACCATCCAGAGAACTTGGTCTTGACTCTGAAACCAACTATCACACTCATGACAATTGTGAAGAGACCTATCGAAAATTAACTTTTGGCACACTTCTAGTCATCAAACTAGCTTTGAGTAAATACCCTATCGGTTCCCAAATTTTTGTTTTTAGTCCCTAGACATCATGTGGTACCACCAGTATTTTATCACAAGGACTTAATCGCCCACACTTAATTGGCATTGGATTTTTCCTATTCACTTAAGGCATGACCATACCTTCATATTAAGCTACCCCTCACTTGATCCTACTACACCTAACAACCTTATCCAACCTTTGGACTATACTAGTTGTGTGTCTTGTTTACTTAACTAATAAAATTTTATCCAATATACAACAAGCATAAAGAAGCAAACCACAATAACAAACATATATTCTCAATGCATAAAATAGGCACCAAAAAACCTTTATTATTGAAGTATGCATTATGATACAATGGAGAGTTACAAAAGTTCTTTCAACAGCTCCTTACCAAAACCCTTTTACAACCAAAATTTAAGCCTGGGTATAACTTCCCACTTTGTCTATAGTTGTCGATGCACTATGCCGTGCAGCCAACGGGTTTGCCTACTATCGATGACCTTGTTTTTCAACATCATTTCTTGTTGTCAACGACTCCACTTTCCAATGGTTATACCTAAATTCAATGGGTATGTCCTCACATAATCCTTATGTTAATGAACCTTGTTTTTCTCTCATAATTATTCCTTCTGCAACACTTGTCTTCAATAAGACTAGTTACAACAACACTCATCCATCATCAAGATCTGACCCTTATCCTTTCCCATAGATATTTTTCTTTTGGGAAATACTTCATCTAAGAAACCTTATACTAGATTCATGTCAGATCATAAAAATCCCTTGGTTATTCTACATATCCTTTCCAATAGTTCACACTGGCTTGCTTTAGGCTTGATGTCGAACTACATCTTACTTGTGTGATTTTTTCTCTTATAGAGTTTCATGCCTTTGCCTCTTGGGTGTGTTGTAGTTATATAAGAAGAGATGCCTTACCCAACACATTATCCTTCTCAAGTGGGTGCCCAACCTTGCAAATGCCTCTTTAAGGCACCTAATGGTTTCCACTTATACTTTCTACTATACAACCGTTTTCCCCTCCTCAAGGTGTCTTCCCAATGTGCCTGGGCTAAGTGGATCCACGGTCCTTTTTCCAATCCAACTAAAATTTTCATGGCACCCAAGTTGTCTTATTAATATTTTCTCATGTTAATTATCAAAGCCCCTTGTCAACACCTCTTTGTCAAATCCTCTTCTAACTTATCGAAGCCGCTTGATTAAACGCTTTGTTGTTGTGCATGTGCACCCAATCCATTGTCTACTTGCCTGAAAACTTCCTTACATGCAACCAAGTGAACTCAATGGATCAATATTTTTGTTGATCATGTATGGGTGTTCCCAAGCACTCGATATAAACATGGACCAAGTTGGTATGGGTGTAACACAGCTAAAAATCGTACATAAATTTGTGGTTTACATGTGTTATTTTCACATTTATTATAGCATAATATTATGTTTAAAATTACTGCTGGTTCTAATATCTATCATTGTGCTACTTATGGTAGGGTTTGCTGATATTTATGATGGCCAGTTCCTTCCGAAACCTTCATCCATACTCCTTAAGGTGATTTACTTTGATTACTTGTTTTTGCGATTAACTATCTTACTGTAAAGGTTTATCCTAATTGACATAGTTACATTATGTGTGTAAGACCTGTCCATAAGCATCAAAGGATTAGGGTTTGTAAAGTATGGTTTCCCATATGGTTATCTCTTACCATGATTAAAAATATGGTTTGACATACTTGTACTGGGCATGGATCTGCATGTTTTTTACTCTACGACCACTCTTTACAGATCCTACAAGTGTTGGTTTTAGAGCACCTCTTTAGTTCTTTTATGTGTTTGAGTGGTTACTATCTTTATCATGGTTTTAAGTTGGTATCCATCAACAAGGGTATTAATGTGATTATGGTTTTAATGTTTTAATTTTAAATTCTAAATAACCCTTTCCAATACCTTAGCCTCACCCACAGCTAAGGTATTGGCCTTGGTGTTAACATGTTTTATGGCATACCTTAGAAGAGTATGGGTCTAGCCATGACCCATGATGGAATTGAATCCCAACCTAATTTACAAAGGTTTAAGGCATAAAGATGAACGTTATACTATGGGGTTTATCCAATGCAATGGTTGACTTGGCATGTGATAAGGTTATATAACATATATGTACATACGATGATTCCAAGGAATAGGTTATGATTGATTCTTTTTAATGCACAATCCATGGTTTATATTTGTAATTATTTTGTTGGAAATTATTTTGGTTATGATATTTAAGTTGTCCGGTGGTTGACATTAAAATCTGTCTTGGCTACGAGTTAGCAGCGCAACTAGGACCCACAAAGCATTAAGGGAAAAGATTCCGGCTCTACACGTGGAGGGTGAGATTTTCTTGAGCTTGAAAAGGTTTTGAGATTATTTACTATGTCCTTAGATGCATATGGGTATGTTGTGTGGTTAGAGGTTGTGTGCAGCCAAGCTCTTCTTTATGTGCACCCTGCCCTAGTTTTTCTTGCATTGATGGCATGTGGTGATTCATTCCTAATATGTTGATGACATTTGTGTGTGGTATTTTTTGTTGTTGGTTACCTTGGAAACCTCTTCATCGTACCATAGCTTTGACGAACCTATCAAGTTTTCCAATCACACGGCTAGCATGTCTCGACAGGTAAGCAACCTTACTAAATTGTAAACTTTATCCATTTGTTTAAACGTTCTGATAAAACAATACTGATGGTTTTCTGCAGCTCAACTACAAGATATGGAGAGATAAGGGAGCTCAGAGGAGAATACCCCTAGATCTCATTGTAAACACGCCAAAGTAAACAAATTCTACAATTTTATTTTTTCTTTAAACTTCTTTAATGGTGAAACTAGGCACTAACTAGAATGAGGGTTTACTTGTAGTTTTTTGGTGTTGGTGAGGAAGCAACAAGGTCACCTCCTCCCAGAACCGTGTTTTGAAACGCCCGTGTAAGTTACTCTAACCCTACTATGACTGCTTCTCTATTTGTTTTAGCATTTCTTTTTTTTATTTAAATCAACCATACTGATCCCCTTTCAATTGGTCGCAGGTTCTGTAGGGCGAGACTTCATGGGATACAATGAAAAGATAAGTTGTTATGTTCCTTTTTAAAGTTTAGGCTAGCCCTTACTTGTAATGGAAACCCAATTTTGGTTCATGCCGGCTTTAATCCATTGCTTGGAACTATAATGAATTGATTTCGTTTTGATTAAACCCTGGTAGGGTTTTGGAGGTTTCCTTAACGGGTCTTACTCCTGTATACTTTTCGTTACAATTTTGTTTTCGATTTATAGTGGAAGCCATTAGTAATGGTCTTATAACAAATATGTAAGCACATACAAAGATATATTGTTATATCCTTTCGCTAGATTAGAACATTGGGAGCCGACCTTAGCTGGTTTTTAACCAAAGTTGTTTGATGTATGTATTTGTTTATGTAGACTATAATGAAAACCCTAGGCTTCCATCCTAGACGGTCTTACGATCATGTAAAGAGAGACTCCTTTTAATTTTTAAAAATATATGCATTCAATTTGTAATATATATACTGTTGTGATGTGTTGTGATGGTAGCTTTTGTGGAAAATACTTATGCCCATTTAAACTCTTGCTTAAGTTAGTTTAACTTGTATCCTCTGTAGGGTCTTTCACTATTTCTGAGCCGTTGGTGATAGAGAAATAATGGCATTCATTTGGTATGGAATTACAACCATCTTAAGTGTATTTTAATTCTTACGATTTTGAATATGCTAATTCAATGTTTAAGTGGTTTAATCCCATATAATTTTGGGACTCGATCTCGCAATTTTGGCAAGAAATGGGATCTAGCATTTAGAAGAAAACAAGGCTCTTCCTCTGTACAATAATTGCATTTTAATTATAATGTGAGTGTTTAATTGTTAGAATCGAAAGGTTTATAACTTAGTTTGGCAGCCAGGATGTGGACCTTGCCCAAACTCTGATTCATCTGTCGTAAAGAATAATGTGATAGCTGGTGTATCAACAATTTATAGATTTAGATTGATTTCGTATTGTTTATAATCTTTTAGTGGATTGTAAAAAGGGATCCTTGATACGATAATTTAGACTAAAGTCTCGAAGGGATTTGATCCCATGACTTGTATGTGATCTGGTTTTTTGATGATTTTATTGTAAATGACCCTTCAGGCAATCTATTATCATAGTATATAAATAAGGATCTTCAATCTGTAAGCTTGTTCTTCACCAATTTGTAATATTATGGGGATAATATTCTAGGATAGCTATAGATGTTATATTAATATGGAAAAACCTTCATTTTGATGGGATTTGTTTGTAACATGCTTTGTTATGATGTTGTCTAGACCATTAGTTTGATTATGGGATCTATACAGTCTCAGCTTTAGTATTTCCAATGTAAATACTTATGATATTTCACAATGCTTTTTCCTATACAGATCTTATTCGATGCTTATTACTTAACTTGGTTAATTCAATGTTGTAATACTATTATTATTATTATTATTAAAGGATTCATGTCTATAGTTAATCTAAAAACTACAGATCTATATACTAACATTATATAATTTGACTTTTTAGGTTGCGTAGTGAATTGGGATAAACACTACATAAATGGATTCATTCACTTACATAGAAAGAATGTAGTTCTATACTTTAAACATACATTGTAAAACCAGTCGCTAATTTAACTTCAGTATACATAGTAGGGAAAACATTTAGAAGAACGATTTCCATTTAGGAATATACAGTCGAAATTAGTAATTTACTATGCAAATTGGAAACAATGATTTCACTTCATTCAGAACCAGTATAACAACAGCAAATTGATAAAAAATAATTAGAGTTAAGCTACTATAGATCTAGGGAAAATATATTCTACAACATTAAAAATATAAAGTATAAACCTGGCACCAATGCTGGGAAAACAAGAGTGGAGATGTTGTTCCTACCAACCAACTCCCGGAGCAGCCAAGTTACTTTCTCTATAACCCCCGAGCCTGTTTGCTGAACCACAAGAGAAAAATATCAATGCGCCATCTCTTGCATTTCACAGATTTTTAATGTCCGTCCAATTCTAGCCTCATGTTGCTTATGGACATTCTAATTTATAGTATTTTTCCTAGGAATTGGTCATTTATGAGCCTCCTTCTCTTTAGCACTCAACTAGGAGTTGTGACATGATTTTTGGGGATGATGCCTCCTGCATATCAAGTTCTCACTCAATGGATTTTTCCACTTTTATATTTCCTCTTATGGGTCAGTAAACACTCTTCAACAACTATATCCACTCTTGTCCCCCTTCAATATATTTTATTAAATAAAATTGTTTTTATTACAAAATGTTTTATTCTTGACTTTTCTGTAAAAATAATAAAAGAATAGTAAAAATAGTAATAAAGTATTTCCAACATAATTAATAATAATATTAATTTTGGGGGTGTTACATACACCTCCCCTTAGAAGATAACACTGTCCTCGGTGTTATAACTTTTGTATGTAATAAAGCAGATTTGATTCCTAAGGCTTTCCCAAGCGCTACATGAGTCAAAGATGGCAAGTTTGACCTCTATGGATAGGCAATTAGCAATTTGAACATGGTGGGACTCATGAACTAGGCAAATAAGACAAAAATAAATGAATTAATGTCTAAGTGGGTAATACTATGGGTTTGATTATTCTAACAAAATTCATAGTTGTTGCTTGCAAATAGTAAATTCGCATGATGAATTAGAGCGTCTGCCACTTTATTTTATTTTTCTTTAATATGTTTTATTTCGAAATCATATTCCCTTAAAAGGGACAACCATCTGGATTGTCTTGCACTCACATTTTGTTGGTCAAATAAGTATTTAAGACTTATGTTGTTTGACATAAGTAAAAAATTTCTTCCAATTAAGTAGTGTGGCCACATTTTTAAGGTGTGAATTATAGAAGCAAGTTCTAAATCGTGTGTTGCATAGTTTTTTCATGATATTTTAGTTTTTTGGATTCATATGCCACAACATAATTGTCTTGTAATAAAACTCCACCTAGCCCTTCATTGCAATCGTCGGTACACACGAAGAAATCCTTGAATGGATCAATAATCTTTAAGATCGGGGTGGTAGTTAATAAATATTTTAGTTTTTTAAAACTTTCCATGCATTTTTTAGTCCATTCAAAAATTTTACCTTTCTTTTGTAAAGAGGTTATGGGGTAGGAAATCTTAGAGAAGCCTTCGATGAACTTTCGGTAGTATCCGGTAATCCCCATAAATGATTTGATATCAGATACGTTCTTAGGAACTGACCATTCCATGATGGCCTTTATTTTTTCTAGATTGACTGAAATTCCATCCTTTGATCCTACGTGTTCAAGGTACTGAATCTTATATTTAAAGAAATCACATTTACTGAATTTTTCATAAAGTTGTTGTTCTCTTAGTACTTGCAAAACTATTTTTAAATGTTCTTCATGTTCCTGTTTATTTTTAGAGTAGATTAGAGTGTCGTCAATGAAGACAACCACAAACTTATCTAGGTAGTTGATTAAGATGTTGTTCATTAAAACATGAACGTAGTAGGTGCGTTTGTTAAACCAAAAGGCATTACGACAAACTCATAGTGACTGTAACAGATCTTGAATGTTGTTTTAAATATATCTTCATCTTTTATTCGCACTTGATGATAAATTAACCTTAAGTCTATCTTTGAAAAGATAGTTTCTCCGCGGAATTGATCGAACAGATCATCTATTCAGGGGAGTGGGTATCAGTTCTTAATATTCATCTTATTTAAATATCATTAATCTATGCATAATCTTAGCATTCCATCCTTCTTTTCCACAAAAAAATCGATGCTCCCCAGGGAAAGACACTTGGTTGGATGTACTTTTTATCGATTAGTTCTTGTATTTATGATTTTAGTTCTGTAAGTTCTATTATATTCATTGTATATGGATTTTTTGATGATGGTACTGCTCCGGGTATTAGATCGATTGTGAAGTCAATATCTCTTTTCGGAGGAAGTCTGGGGAATTCTTCCAGAAATATATCTTTGAACTCCTTTAAAGATGATATGTCCTCTAGTTTAGGTTTATTGTCAGTTTCCTTATCATTCATTATATAAACTACAAATAGTTTACATCCTTTTCTTACTGATATTTTCATTTTCAAAGCAGATATTTCTCTAATGGTTACCTTCCTAGGAATTCCTTTTACTTTTATATTATTCCCATTACTGTCAATACATGTAAATGTTTTATCAAAATAGTTTAACACAAATTTATGTTCCTCTAGCCAGTCCATTCCTATTAATAAATCATAGGATCCTAAATTCAATATATTTACATTAACATGCATAAGGAAATCATTCACCATCAACTTACAATTTTTAACAAGACTGGTAATTTTTCGTTTTGTACATGTGGCTAACTGTACTAGCCACGACTTATCAAAATTTTCAGGTATCAATTTGCATAAATCAACTATTCTAGGTGAAATATAACTTAGTATTGCACTTGGATCAATTAAGATAGAGATAGGTTCGTTGTTTATCATACCTTCAATTTTGACCATAGAAGTTTGGTGTTCTGCTTGCCGATTTTCCAGTGCAGCGCAGATTTTGAGCATTCTTTTTGCCATGTCCCAAACAGTGACTACTTCTTGGATAGAATGTACATTAAAATTCTTTTTCCTTACTGGGAAGTCTTTAAAGTAGTGTGCCCCTCCACACTCCCAACATTTTAAAGGTTCTTTTTGTGCTGAGTTTTCATTAGGAACATTTGAAGGTTCTTTTACTGCAAAGTTTTGTGGTTTAAAGTTTTTATAATTATTACCTTGGTATCCCCTGTAGTTATTCCCTGAATTTTTATGGGACTTATTTTGCTTCTTTTGAGGATAAAAATTATTTGGCCTTTTATTCTTCCAAGCTGGCATATTTTCTCTTTTAGTGTTATTCTGGTCGTAATAGAATTGTTACTTCATCATCACTTCCTCTAGCATCTTCATATTGTCATATTCAACCCGTTCTTTAAACATGATGGCAAAACAACTGAGGAACCATTGTATTTTAGGTTTCTCGTCATCTATATATGGAACATAACGAAGTAAGCTTAAGAACTTACTATAGAGTTCTTTCATCGTCATGGCTCCTAGCCTTAGTTCATAAAACTTTTTTTCTTTTTCTTCATAATATTATTCAGATAAGTACTTCCTTTTAAAGAGTTTCTTAAATGTTTTCTAGTTACATATCTCTCTTTTATCCTTTTAACCTTATTTATGTCTTTCCACCATATATCTGCCTTTCCGGTCAGATTGTAGATGGCCATTTTAGTCTTCAACTCACCATAGTAGTTATATATCTGAAAATACTTTTTTCATTCCGGACAACTAGGCTTCTGCCTCTTTGCCCTTCTCAATTTCTCTAGTAAATATGGGTGAAAACGCAAAGTTGGGTAACACTTTTGTGAGAATTGGGTGCCCAATCAACATAGCGAACGTTATTCAGCCGAATAACTGATCCTTTATTCAGTTGAATACCTTTTAATGGTGAATCGTTTAATTTGACGGAACGCATAGCCAGCCGGTAATTTTGACCGGTGGTTCTATGTTTATTCGGTCGAATAATTGTTCAACATAAAAGGTCGGCTGCGGCCCCATTTTCATGTTTTTCACTTGCAGTCATCTACCGTCTTCCTCCACCTGTAGCGTTTCTCGTCGTGCCTGTCCCGCCACCTGCCTGGTCACCTGTTGTACCCGTCCCTCCACCCGCTTTGTTTCCCATCGTCCCCATCCCTGCCTGCAATCCCGCCTATTTTACATTGACATGTACATCCACCACCCCGCCACCTTTCTGGCATCCTCTCGGCATGGAGGTCTGTGCATGGAGGCCTGTTCGTGGTCTATTCATGGAGGGTCTGTTCGTGTTCTATCCTCTTCTTGTCATGTATTTTTTTCTGCAATTTTTTTTTATAATCCGAACGTTGAACAAAGTGATTCATGGATTGCTATAGCCAATGGCTTAAATTTCCTATTCATCATAGTTTTTTTTATCTTATAGTTTTTTTTATCTTAAAGTTTATTGCACATATTAATTAGTAGTGTATATTTATTTTAATTTTAAGTTTAGCTCACAGGTATTATGAGGAACATATTCATTCATGAACTATGAAAATGGACAGAGTTCATGAACTCTGCATGGACAGAGTTCAAGAACTCTGTCCATGTGGACAGAGTTCATGAACTCTGTACACGTGGACAGAGTTCATGAAATCTGACCATGATCACTTTTACTTAGCATAAGGGATTTTAGTTGTTTTTATATGAATCATAAACAAAAAATCTAAGTCTTGAGATTTGATGGACGTAATAATATTATAATATTTGCGTATCAAAGTGAAAATATGAAATTTTAGTATTTGCGTATCAAAGTTACAATTATAGTTATATTTTGGCTTTGGATTTACTTAGCATAAGGGTTTTAAGTTGTTTTTATATAAATCATAAACAAACAAACAAAAATCCAAGTATTGAGATTTGATGGACCTAATAATATTATAATATTTGGATATTAAAGTCAAAAAAAGATATTTTAGTATTTTCATATCAAAGTTACAATTATAGTTATATTTTGGCTTTGGCTTTAATAAAGTACAAGTTGGAATGAAGGAAAGTGGAGGAATAGGTGTGCATTTAAAGATATTCATGTCATTTTTGGTCTTCTGATATTTTTTCTAGAATGAAGAGTCACTTAGGGTAACAAACAAAACATACATGACATCATCACCTTCTTCATTGACAGAGTTGATGAACTCTGTCCACGTGGACAGAGTTGATGAACTCTGTCCATGTGGACATAGTTGATGAACTTTGTCCATGTGGACAGAGTTTATGAGCTTAGTAGTCTTCCATTGGAGGCTCGTTCCGCGAGGCTACACAAGTTAGGCCTTCAGTTACTGCAATAAATTAACCTCAAAAGAGATATTCAGAAGCTCATTCATTAGAGTTTTATAGGGGTTAGCAAATAATTACAACTTGGTTTAATTTGGTTTATGTGCATGTAGCTACTTATAGTTTTATGTGTTTCATGTTATGTCACAAGTACAGGATATCCATAATCATTAAAACAGTGGAATGTATTGTTATAGTACAAATAACAAGGGAATTTAACCTATAATTATGATTACTAATCCATTTGATTTATGTATTTCTAATATAAAATACCAAATATTACAAATAAAAATTATTATTACACTGAGGTTAGTATCATTACCATTAATCTATGTCATAAAAGAACCAAAAATAACCTGTATAATGCTGATTAGTTACAGTTTATACTTACCATTATATTAGGATATTGTACTGATTGATCTGAGTATTAAGCCCATAAATAGCCATAGATCAACTCTGCATTCATAAAAGTAAGATTTGTTTGTGGTTAAGCTTTAACATATACAAAGGGTTATAGAAATAATATAATAAGGTAAACTACTTACACCTAAGCTCTAAGATGAGTTGATTACAACCTATATTAATATGAAGTAATATGCAAATGCTAATGATTACACTTTTCATGCTATAACTTTTTGTACATTGTTGGTAGGTATTGTTCATTTTTTCGGTAGTTGGTTTGTTTTGCTTCCTTCATTCTTCGAGTTTATTTATAGATATGGGTCGCAGAGTCATTTATATAAATAAGGGTCATTTATATTTATTTGTAGAGATGGGTCGCAGAGTATTTGGAGTTATAGATATGATTGATCAAATCTATAACTCCAATTACTCCACGACTGATATCTACACATAAAATTTAGAGGAAGCAGAAGTAGTAATGCTTTTACTTGTTTCTTCTTCAAGGTATGTACTATTACCCACATTTATCATTCGATAGTTAATGTTTGGATAGAGTGCATGAACTCTGTCCACATGGACAAAGTGCATGAACTCTGTGCACTCTATCCATGTGGACAGNATTACCCACATTTATCATTCGATAGTTAATGTTTGGATAGAGTGCATGAACTCTGTCCACATGGACAAAGTGCATGAACTCTGTGCACTCTATCCATGTGGATAGAGTGCATGAACTCTATCCACGTGGACAGAGCGTATGAACTCTGTCCAAATGGACAGAGTTCATGAACTCTGTCCATGTGGATAGAGTGCATGAATTCTGTCCAAATGGACAAAGTGCAACATCTCTTTGTTTGGAATTAAATTCTGCCATTGCTTCCTATAATCTATTTTATTATAACATGTCTCTTATTATGATAAGTATGTATATTGCTAGTCAGTGTACCTATAATGTCCCAT
This sequence comes from Pseudotsuga menziesii, assembly GCA_001517045.1. Classification (NCBI taxonomy): domain Eukaryota; kingdom Viridiplantae; phylum Streptophyta; class Pinopsida; order Pinales; family Pinaceae; genus Pseudotsuga; species Pseudotsuga menziesii. Next base: position 256,734 of record LPNX010316082.1, on the reverse strand, counting down.
GTAGTCAATACAAAATAAATCAAATTTTTTATCCCACTACTCCAAGATTATCTCTATGATTACCATTTCTTACTTCCTGCTTTGTTCGTATTTGGGTGGCTTACTAGATAAAGATGACTAGTATGATTTTAATTGTTTCTATTTTTGAGCTCTTACATTGTAACCACCTATCGTAATAATTCAAATTGAGAACAATTTTTTATGATTCTATGACATAATGATAATATTTTTAGATATAATTTATGTATTAATTTAGGATTTAAATTAATATTTATGATCATGAATTGATTCCTTGACATAAAGAAATGTATCTTTTACTTAATATTTGACCATATTGGTTTCATTCATTTAAAACATCAAAAACACAAAGATTGGCACATTAATTACTCATACATCCAACAATAAATTAGCTATATTCATTTTAAGAACTATTAGATAATAAATAGCTATATTCATTTTAAGAACTATTAGATAATATTAGGGACATGTAGGTCCTTATTAAAAACTTAATTTTTTTAGTAGCTAGGTATTTGAAGTTGAGGAATTAACATGTAGAATTTGAATATGTTATGAGTTGATATTTGTGTAAACTTGTAGATATCATATCAAATTGAAAGAGAGCAGCCTTTGAGACAGAAGCCTAGGAGTTCATCACATTCTTCGGGAGTTGGTGTCCCAAATGATAATCAAAGGTTGTCAAATTCACCTCGAGATTCAAGCTTATTGTATAGTTCACATTCATGCAATCATCCATGAGGCGACAGTGGTAGAGATGATTCCCCCTTATCTTCTGTGGGTGAACGTGGATCTCGACCTTCTATACGGGAGACAAGCATGGATGCAGAGCAAGGTTCGCAAGAGGCTCGTCATCCTACATAGGGTGGCGAAGGTCAAGCTAGGATGCAATATGTTCAACTAGCTGAGGGTTGTACACCAATTACGACCTATCCATCAGATTTACCAGAGGAGCTTCCATGGGAAAGTGGTCTTCAACAAACGACCCTTGAAAGCTGCCGAGCTCACTATGACAAGTTGCAAAACAATATTTCTAGTTTGGATCTCGCTCCAGAGAACAAACCAAGTATAGAGATGGTTTTGCAATCATTAAAAAAATTCATTGAGGTATATGAGGATCTTGGACCAATAACAAATGGTTTTTTTTCTTGATGCAGAGAAGAAAGGCACATGTGATGGGTCCAAACAAGTGGGTTGTTGTGAAGGAGAGAGTGGCTAGAGAACATGCCAACTCAATGTTTAACTTCAAAGAAGGCCTAAAGTGTAAAGCATTGAAAGTACAATATTTTAAGCACCCTAAACTTGCACATTTTATATGATCGGTTCCTTGCAGCCTATGGTCGGTTGCAATGGAATGATGAGGTTCCTAATTATTTTGCTAGGTTTTTTTATGCCAATTTTTTTTTAAATATGAAGCCAGACTATACTAATATTCATTCTTAGTTTTATGGAGTTGGAAATGGGAGGATATGCAATCGAAAATGTGCTCTTAGAGATCCTAGTACTCTTTGACCTCCACCTCAGATATCTCGTCCACCTAGGCTTGTGACTTACAAATCGGAGATGGAGCCCACATCACAAGTTGGGACAACTGCAAGGCATAATGTTGCTGAAGGTTTAACTTTGGCATTTGTAGGAGTTGATGTTGGATTGAGTTGAGACAAGGCTCGTTCAGTAAAATTTTGTTTACAAAACAAGTGATGAGTTAGATCATATGGGCATTGAAGATATAAAGGCCCATGCCAAGGTTTGTCGTGATATAGCTTCGGATATAATATCTAATGACACGTCAAGTATAGGAGAGGTTTGTGTACTTTCAATCTATTTACTTTATTTATTTATTTTGAATTGAACTTTTTGTTACATTATATCTATGTATGATATTATTCTTTTTTTTATGTATAGTAATAAATACATTACGTAAATGTTTATTGGTTTCAGTTTTCTCCACTGTTAAATGAACACAATTTTAGAGTCTCCACTAGTCAAAATACTGGAAATGTAGAAGAGCATTTTGGAGAGGTATATTTATTACTTACATATTTATATTTATGTTTGAAAGATATTTTATATATATATATTTTTTAAATTTAACTATGTATCTTATTGTTAAGTTGACTTATTCATGCAGGTTTCATTAGATTCGAACTTTTTAGATGATTTTCCATCTATTATGAGCTAATGATTTTATTTTTTTTGTTTCAGTTTTAGGTTAATTGCTTAAGCTTAGTTTTTTTTGCTTTTACTATGATTTATTTATTAACAAAATTTAAATTTTAAGGGAAGAGAACATATTGAAATTGGCGATGAAGATATAGGTTCTCTGATGGATGTGGATATTGGCATCGAGGTAATTTTATTCATAATTGAATTGTTCTCTGATATACAAGTTTAAATAGTTTAAATAATTTTTGACATTTGTAAATTGCTTTTATATATGTTGAAGCTTGAGTCTCTTCAATCTTTTCGAGGCAAAGGGAAGACCCCACTGGAGGATAGTGGTGGAATTGTAAGTTTAATATTTTATTTTTTTGAATATAGTTTAAAATAGCTTAAATAATTTGTAAGATTCATAAATTGTTTTTATACATGTTGTAGCTTGGGTCTCCTCCACCTTTTAGAGGCAAAGGGAAGACTCCATTGGATGATAGAGAATTTGAGGTAATTTTGTTAATAATTAAATTGTTCTTCGATATTAGTTTAATATTTCAATGTTTTGATTTTAGTTTAAAATTTTTAAATAATTTATGATATTCATAATCTTTTTTTATACATGTTCCAGGTTGTTAGGATTCCAAAGGAAGACCCTATTAATCTGTCATTGTAATATAGAGACTAAACACAAGTCTCATCAAAGATTAATAACAATAAGGCATGAAAATGGTGTAATTGTGCTACAAAATGAGTAGTCGCTCTGTATATTCACACAAATAATGAGTAATACAATATAATGATCATGCTGTAAGCATGAATGACAAAGAAATTCGAATTCCCAAGGAGGTCATTCGAATTGAATGAGTGAGTCTAGCTTAACTAAATGTAAGCCATAGTCAACACTCTAGTTAACCACTTATCAAAACCCTAATTAACTCAACTAAACCCTAACTGAAGTCGAAGTGCAATAAATGACTGAGTCTAAATGAAAGTAGGTCAGACACATGTCACAGCAAGCCAACCAACAAGTGGTAGCTCTTCAATGACTCCAATGAACCCCGATGAGGTTAACTGAAGTGTAACTAAACATCATAAGTGGTTGGAGGCACCTCTGTTGACTCCAGTTCATTAAATAATCAATAAATAATCAATTTAATGATGGAGGGCGCCTTCACTGCTCTGTTTAACTGATTGTAACCATCAGTTATCAATATGGGGCATTAATGACACTCAAATCACCCCCAGAGTGCTCCAGTTAGCCTCCCAGAATGTAGGAGAAGGCTAAGTTAGCCTCCTTGACTGAAGGTAGGCATGGGTGTGATCTATTTGATGTCATCTAGTGCTCCTCTGATGTCAATTAAGTCAATAATACTTAGGATAGTGGTTTAACTACGCCAAATTGACCAAAACGAGTGTGTATGGTGGTAAATGTCTCCAACAGACCCTAGTGGAGGATAGTGGTGGACTTCCATTTAGAGAATTATGTATATTATTCTTTTTTTTGTTGATATGTATATTGTAGTTGTTTTGGACAGCGAGGAGCTTAATTTTTGGATTATACATATGTACATTGCACTCACATATTCATGGTTTTTGTTTTGGATTATATACATGTGCATTGACCTTACATATTGTTTTTTTTGGATTATATACATGTATATTGAAGTTACATATTATGAATGTATGTATTATTAAATTTATGTATGTTTGTAGATGCAAAATATTTTCAGTGTTGAGAATGATAGGAATGTTAGGAAGTTTTGATAGGTGCAATCTAGTTTTGATAGGTGTAATATTCTTAACTCACATCTTGTATTCACAATCAAAGTTTAGACAATGGTCATATACATAACTAGAATATTATCTCTGATCATAGAACTTTAATTTATTACTTGCCATTGGCAATATGCCTCTGCCAAACATGGAATATTTTTTAATACTAAGGTAACATTAGAAACTTGATTCTGAATTCTAATAAATTAAAGTTCAATCCATGAAATTTCTAAGGTAACATTAGCAACTTGATTTTGAATTATAATATTTTTTATTACTAAGGTAACATTAGCAACTTGATTCTGAATTCTAATAAATTAAATTTCAATCCATGAAGTTTCTAAGGTAACATTAGCAACTTGATTCTGAATTCTAATATTTTTTATTACTAAGGTAACATTAACAATTTGATTATGGATTCTAATAAATTAAAGTTCAATCCATGAAGTTTCTAAGGTAACATTAGCAACTTGATTCTGAATTCTAATATTTTTTATTACTAAGGTAACATTAGCAACTTGATTCTGAATTCTAATATTTTTTATTATGAAGGTAACATTAGCAACTTGATTCTAAATTCTAATATTTTTTATTACGAAGGTAACATTAGCAACTTGATTCTGAATTCTAATAAATTAAAGTTTAATTTTGAATTCTAATAAGGTAACATACTAAATGACTAAGTACACAATGATTTTGAATTCTAAAACATCAATCAATATTTGAGCATGATAGCCAATCTTAACATAAAACAAGAAATGATATAGTTAAAAACATCGCAATGGAATGTCGTCCTCAATTATCCGTTCATGGTCATATTTGGACAGTTTCCATTTTCTATTTTTTAAGTTTGTTTTTTATTAAACTTGTACCAATTTTATTCGAGATGAACATACTAAATGACTATGCTGACAACATATAACATTAGGTTCAAAATCCTGAAAGTATATGTAATTTTCAGTCATATGTGTCTGTTGCAAAAAATAGCCTTTTAAAATGATGGATCCTCTCTCGTATGTAAATCCGTTGTCATCGTAGTCCTCCAATAACTTCACTTTTCCTTTATTGCATCGCATCAAATAATATTTTACATTTTCATTGTTGTCTAAAGGTGCAATCAGAGCGAAAACATCTCCTATGCAAATTACAATTGGCGTTAGAGTTTTTAAGTGAATTAAATTGACTATATACACATAAGGTGATGGACAACAATGAACAATCAACAAGATCATTACCTTCTCTAACAAGAACTAAAATTATAATTCCATCAAATGATATTTCTATTTCTTCTGATTCTAATTCGTCTATGCTTGCTAGTGGAATTTTCCCTTTTGGATTAATCCGTGGTGTTTTCAATGTTTTATGTAGTTGTTCATTATATTTTCACAAAGTTCTGTAGATTCAACATTTTCAGTGCAAATATGACAAAAACATGATTGCTTTCTACTGTCAAATGAAAACACATTTTGAAAAGATTTTGTTTGAATAGAGTGAAGTTTTCTAGTCCGATGTATGGTGCTAGCCTCGTATGGTATTGATCTATCTATATCTTGGACCCCAACAAGCCAAAAAAACCTACACAATAAAAGATAAATCACAAATGACAACTTTTAATGTTAGTGTACAAAAACTTCAATGTTAGTACATACATTTTTTAAAATTGACAATTAATATAAATTAAAAAAATTGTGTACATACCTGGGCACATCTTTTGATTGTTGACTACAATCATGGCTTAGATGTGATTTACACCATTGGACAACCTCTGCAGCTAAATGGAATTGTCTATAAGAATGGTTCATTTTCCATCTTCGAATTGCTCTTTTTACGAATGCTCTTGCACCATCATGATTCATGTTCACATTTTCGATGTCCAGTTTCAAAGAAATTCCGGCAATCTTTAATGTTCAGTGCTTTATGAAGTCGACATAACCAAAAAAATAATAGTGAAGATTTAAATTGTCCCGCACATCCATCCGACCATATCTAATGTTCATTGAATTTAACATCACGCCTTTTTAGTGAGTCATAGAAAAAATCTTCAATAGAATGTTGAACAAAATGCATATCGTGTGTATGATCATCGCTGATATAAAAGTGATATTCTTTAATCACATCTTGATTGTTACACGTGCTTTTAATGCCATCAACATATTGTTGAGAATGTCTATATAGAACATGGACAAATATCGAAACTTAGTCAGAATGATAGTATTCACTTTGAATCTCATTAGAGGAAATTTCAACTCAAAATGGGCCTTTTAACTCTAATTCAAATTTCATGTCATCATGTGTTAGCCAATGAAATTGATTTAAATTTGAAATACTGTTTAGGTCTTAAACACTTTTTTAATATAAATTTGGGGATAGGTATCATAAAAAAACTACTTTTTTTGTTTGTATTTTCGACATATCTCCTCATTTGTTTACTTAAATTTTGATCGGGAGAGCTCATTGGATGCGGAATTAAATTACACATCCAACGAGTACCCACTCGGCATACTTTTGACATACCCCTCTACCCCAAAAGGAAGAAATACCTGAAAAAATGTGATGATGACATCATCATCATGTTTTCTCAAGCATTTGTTGTTTTTGGGGTAGCGGGATGCATCAAAAGTTTGCTGAGTGGGTACTCGTTGGATGCAGAATTTAATTCCGCATCCAACAAGCTCTCTCAGTCAAAATTTGAGTAAAAACACAGGGAGATATGTTGAAAATACAAACAAAAAAGTAGTTTTTTCCTTTTCTTCCTCCAAAATTAATAAATATTATTTTATTATTTTAACTAGTATTTTATTAATTTTTTTTAGGAGGCCCATTTTGAGTTGAAATTTCCTCTAATGCTTTTTGTGCAGTAAATGTGTATTTTTCTACAAAATAAACCATAGACAAAATTGTTCCGGTTGGAAAAATATCACGGGAATGTTTGAATTGAAGGTCTTGCCATCGAGCTCTATGTGAATGCTTGGTGTATTTATAAATTTCAATTTCAAATTTCTTGAGAAAATCTGTCACACATATTTTATCTTCTCGCAAATCAATTCTTCTTGAATGTGCGTCACTAGAACTTGTAGAATAATTGTTGTATTCATATCTTCTCCAAGCAACGGTTACATTTGAAAGCGACTGATCATTATCGATAGGGTATTTATTGTGGAATAAAACAAGATTTCCACAACGATGACAATGTTTTCCATTGACATGTTTCTTATTATAAAATATTTCATCGTGATTTCTCTCACATAGAGTTTGAGATATGAATTCACGTATTGTGGGAGGAGGTGGTGAATTTGTCCAAAACATTTTACCAAATTCAAGAAACATGTCATAACATAATTGAAATTGCACATGATAATGACAACAACATGTGTCACATATAGTAATAGGTCTAACATACCATGGTTTTTGTTGCGCAAATGTAGTGATTGACATATTAATTCCACTATGATCCTCCTTGAATTTATTGAACAATTGTACTTATGCCATTTCCATTATATGTTTTAGACAGCTTTCATATACATTTTGTGATACTCTTTGTCGTATCACATCCATTGAATTTGGTGAAACTCGAGCATGTTCCAACCAATATTTATGTACAATATCTTTAACACCTTCTCTCATTCTATCTTTGTAAGGTTGTCTACAAATAATTTCCTAGCAAGCAAGTTCATCATTTTCATATTTTTGCATTATGAATTTTCTATGTTCGTATAATGTCTTTCTTGAGGTTCCAATTGCTTGTGCTAGTTGTGTTGTCAAACTTTTTTTGTCCAGTACTAGCTGAAACAATTGCTGTCTGAATTTCTCTATGTCTAGCACTGGTATCTTTCTTTCTGGATTTTCCAAATTTTTTTATTGCATCACTTATATTTATATCACATTATGTTTTAGTTTTGACTCTTTTGTCGCCTTGTGAATACCCAATAATGACCTAGCACCTTCTAACTTCTTGGACACCAATAACATCTCAAAATTTGCGCTTGTCCTACGATTGAACAATCCTTGAGAATTGTTGAGGCCTGGAAAATTGCATGTAGCAACAGTTAGGGATTCTCCCCAATAAATGTTCCCAATTAGCCCGTTATTGTTTGGTATGGGGAATCCATCTGGTTTACGGTCCAGCTACCATAGGTCAAGTAATAATTAAAGTGTTTTACCGGTTATGTCCCGGTCCACCGTGTATATTTTTAGTTTTTTATGTTTAAGGTATGATGTGCAAGTGCCTAACTAAAATGCAGACGATAGAGATAACAAGGAGGTCACAATGTTATGTGCAGGTTCTTACCTCTCGTCTTACCTCTCTCACATCTAAATCAAAAACAACAAGAAACTAACTAAGACTTAATAACCTATCCCTAGGGAGCAAAACTATCATTAATAATGAGTAACGTACTGTAGTGCATGCATAAAGAAAAATCAGAAATAACTGTTATTGTTTCAGAACACATGGACATCAATAGAAATATAAAAAACAAGATATCTTATTGTTAATTAAAACCTTCATTACTCAATGTGGAAATTTCATAGAATAAACCAGAGTACATTCATAACATGAAAAGAAATTCAATGAGTTAGAACAATCTCACAGTTAATGGAAACAAGATGAAAAATAAATAGTTCATATCCAACTAGTCCATAGCAAAAATTTGAAAAAATCCACAACACTTTCTCCAGCTGAAACATGTGACTCTTTATTGTAAAAGTAAATAGTTCTTCTTACAATACTCTCTCAAGATAGTCTGGAAAAAAGGTCCCTCTACATCTAAAACTCTCCTATATTTATACAAAAACAAAACTCTTGGGCTGCCCCTCATTGTCTTTTGAGCTTCCCCAACCTTTCATTTTCCAAAATTTTGTCTCATAGCTTGTGCACATAATTAATACAATATATTACATTTTAAATCAAAATTTCTAAAACACTTGATGAGGACAGGCCCGCTTGCTCACTGATGTACTTCTTCCATGCATGAGCATCTGCTGCTATGCCTTCAAACCCGAAAGGCTCAAGAAATCAAATATTAATTTCATATTTAGCATCTTGGTTTTTTTACCCCCTCTATCCTGGCAGGACTTAGGTGCAACTGGTCTTCTAATAGATGTATGCTCACTGCTGCATGTGCCATCTAATTCTTCAAGATCCATTCATCTAGGTCCTTGACCTGCTAGATTTCTTGCTCATCTTCTTGATACCTATCATGTAGATGTTTTAGGAACAATTCATGCTCTGGTAGCAAATCCAATCTCTTTTCTGCAGAAGTCTGACATTTTTTGTATGTGGAAAGCACTCTCCTGCAATATTCAGCACATGCTCCCTTTGTCTTCTTCACAGTTTTCTTGAACTCTTCTACTACATTAATGGCAAATTCCAGTAACTCATAATCCTTCTTTAAAATCTATAGATCCTTTACTGCTAGCTCCACGGGAGATTCCTTATTTGTTTCTACCCAGACCATTCTTCCTTTTAGAATCTCCAAAATATCCTAAGACCTATCCAAAAAGTATGAAGTGGTGTCTATAATTTCCTAAAGTCTGGTGTCCATCTGCAAAATTTTACACCTTTCGTCTTCTATGTGTATCTGTATTTGGTGGATCCTTCTTCTTTGAATTAAAGCGTGCTCTTTCAAAGGTTGAATGTTGGTTTTCTGCTTCATAGCATCCTTAAGTGAGGCGATCAATGAAGTCTTTTGCTCTTCTAAGGCTGCCACCTGCATTTGATACTGCTTCTCCTTTTTCTCTGTGGTAGCCTTCTCCATTTCTAACTTAGTAACCCTACTCTCTAACTTGTTCTTCTTTGTACTTAAATTCTCATATGATACCTAAATATCATCCCTTTCAGTTTTTAACATCTGATGGTCTAGTTGTAGCTTTTGTAATTCAGCTAAGATAACCTGAGCATTCTTTTTTGTGTTCTCTGTAGATATTTCTAAAGAATTCTTATCTGTTTGTAGAGTTTGGAATTCCTCTCTTGAATTCTTGACTTCACTCATCATATCTTCATACTTCCTTTTCATCTTTTACTCTCATCTCTTTCCCTTTTTAAAGTTTCTTTCAATTGGGCCGCATTCTTTTGTGACTTCTCTAGATCAGTCATGAGTCTGTCCACATTGTCCTCAGTCGCTAAGGTTAATGCTACCCCAGCTCTTACTATCAATCGTGGATATTTATGTGTACCGTGCACCAATGTTTTATTTGTTACCATTTTTCCTGACGGCCCTCCAATCTCAACCTTCTTCTCAGTTCTTTTTACAATTCTTTTCTTTTCTTTATCATAAAAAATGGTACTAAAATCATGAACTTCTTCCCCTTCGGTGGGCATGAAAGGGATCAAATTTATCTCAGAAAATGAATCTTGTCCTAATATACTACCAGAAGATGTAGCAGGTTAAGAGGGATCAGGATCAGATTGTCCTTGCTCTTAATCTATTTGATCCTGCACTCCTTATGTATCAACTTGCTCTGTATTCGATTGATCCTTTAGGGATCCTGTTAGTATCAAACCCTCACTTTCTTCTTGTTTCTTCTTGATTTCAGCTTCTTTTTTTCTCTTTCTTTCTTCCTCTTCCTTCCTAACTGCTTCCTCTACAGCTCGCTTATTTTCTTCTTCTTCATTCTTCAACCAGCTTTTTGCTTCCTATGCTAGCCTTCTAGCATCTTCTTCTCTCTTCTTCGCCTCTTCCTCTTCCAATTTCTTAGCCTTTTCTGAATTTTTTCCTTTTCCACCCATAGTAGTTATTTTTTGTTTGAATCTCTTCTTAAGGGCGGTTATGTTCTTCGGATTTCGGAATGTCTCCTCATCCTTGTCCCAAAAATCAGTATATTCAAAATGAATTCCTGCTTCTTTGTAGTAATCAACTACTTTATTGTGGGAGTAATTCCTATGAAAATTAATTTCGCTGAAACGAAAATACTCCATCTCCTTAACAAATTATGCCGCTTGCTTTACTGTTGAGAACTTGTAGCTTCCAAGCAAGAAAGGTACTACAATATATGTTGCCCTTTTATGCTCAAATAGAAAATTGCCTACACCATCAATATACAGCTGCCTAACCGCCTCCTTGTGGAGTACATAATCTATGGCATACTTTGGTAGTGGGAAAGGAGCTCCGGAACCACTGTACATCCTTACATACAACCCATCCTCAGTCAAATAGTAATGTCCAAAATCTTGTATGACTTTGAATGCCTCTTCAGACATGCAATCACATTCAGTCAAGAAAATGAGGGTATATAATGGCATAATGAAATGCTCACAAATTTCCATGTAATAACTATGGTACTTATGTGCTCATAATAATTTGTAAGCTACGTACACTGGGGTTCTGTCCTTCTCCTAGTTACATATCAAGGCAGGAAAATACTGAGTGCACAATATGCAGTCAATCAGGATAGAGCTCATATAAAACTCTGATCTCTTTTGAGATACCCCTCGTAAGGCTGCTGATATACATCCAGAGAGGTCGTTTGACACAATATTTTCCCAGTTAAAGATGGTTCCTTGGGTAGCCACAAAGAAAAGATGGTTCCTTTAACCAGCTTTCTGTCAAATAAACCTGGGGTGAGGGTAGATGATAAGCCATAGAGACATATGCAGGGCTATATGCAGCATAGCCTTGCTAGCAATTTTCTCTAGAATCATTGTGGTTACATCTTCCCTAGGAAGAATCCAGCCTATTACTTTTGAACAAGGAAATAACTCGGGCCTCATAGCTACTTTCATTAGGGCTGATTTCTCGATGTTGGCATAGATGGTTAGCTCCTCAAAAATAGAATCTGGTACATTCTGGTTGGCAATCATTCTATAGATTTTTCCCCATTTGTAGTATTCTTTAGACCCTAGTGGAGGCTTTGGTATCCTCATAGATAAACTCTACTTTGGTGATGATCTCTACTTTAGGCTCTCCTTCAACCATAGGAGCTTTCTTCTTTTGTGTCTTTGACATATTTTTGTTATAACAATCACCTTGTCACAGTCAAAGCATGTTATTAGACCAAATGAGTTATTAGCAAGTGTTTAACAATAAACAGGAAAATATATCAATTTACCTCCTCAACATGCATGCTGAAAAATAAGTCAAACATAGTATTTAACGAATGAAAGAATCAAGGAGAAAGAAAAAATATCCTGCAGGAAGCTTCCTAAAATGACTAAGCTCCACTGTCTGAAAATTTCACTTCATCAAACAATCTTCCAACACAACTCAAGCCGTACCAAACTAATCCTTAGTCAAATATAGGGACGTATCAGACCAATCCTACTGCTCGTCCTCAAAAACAAACTCAAAAATACTAAACCTTACGCAGTGCTAGTCCTCGAGAAAAACCCTAACCCAACCAAAAAAAGAAAAATCCCTCGCAGTACCACGGAATAGGGTAAACTTAAGAACAACGGCTTATCGATCATGGAAAAACCAAGAAACGGGTGTTGCAGACAGCGAAACGCTTGTCTGCAACCGTGCCCCAACCAATGGAAAACCTAACCAATGAAAAAACCTAACGATTCCCAAATCAACCAATAAAACCAAAATAGTAAAGTCGTGGTTTACCTGCCTGGAAAATAACAATAGAGTTGACTGGATGAAACAAACTTACATGGGAGCAACGTGAACGAACCAGGTTCTGATAGCTGGGTGCATGCAAACAATGTAGATGACACGGACTAATGTAAATGATAAGTTAAAATATGGATAACAATATAATACATGCCCCTCCTATATATAATACTTCAGTGGGAATGCATCGACAGTTAGAACCCTATCGACAGCCAAAACCTAAATCAATCAGGAGGATACATCGGAGGACTTCCACAATGGCAAGTGCACACAAAACTACGGGCCTGGGATACTTTAAATTTATTAGACATAGGAACCACTAAAGTCTAAGTTTAGAGAATCGAGACTGAGCTTCCTCCGCAACGTCGGCAACGTACAGCTGTATCATCATGAATTTACTTGTTATAACTAGTGTCGAAACTCATACATCCTAAGCTCTAGAGAGTCGAGGAGAAAACAAAATAATTTTGAAACATCTCAGCACTAGGTGCCCGCAACGTCGACAACGTAAAACACTAGGACTCTGGCTCATTGTTTCCAAACATCCCGACAGGGATAAAAACGTAATCAGATATCAAAACCACTAAGTGTTAAGCTCAGAAAAATGAAAATGAGGAGGAAAGAAAACGAGGTTTGACGTATCGACGAGGGAGTCAGAAGTTCTTTCGGCAGGTTTGATAGTTTGGCTTCCGCAACGTCGAAAATATAGTCTACTATGCTTCCGATATTGGAAGGATAGTCGACTAGTCTTTCGATACAGAAAATGAAATAGATCAAGTTTTTAAATTAAAAAACTGAAATTTAGGGCAGCTTCGATGAAAACAAAATACTCCTAGGCTAGATTTAATAAAAGAAAATAAAAGGGGGGCCCTAAAATTGAAAACTTTAGGGAAAAAGTTGCAGCTGCAACAATTGGCGACTACCTGGTGAACACAGATCTCTGAACAATTTACTCTTTGATCCATAGACTATTTTGACAATAGAAACATGTTGAATTCTTCAAGATATCTGAATTTCCCAAATGGCAAATGTATGCACTTTAATCATTGATTATAGTCCAAGTTAGGGAATAAGGGAACCAAGATTTCAAAGTCTAGATAACTCTTTTGAGGCCAAGAATATGAGTTTCATTTTACCTTTGTCTTTGAGTAGTTTCCAGCTTAGAGACTACAGGATTGTAACATATGGTAAACAGATATATCCATTTGTTCCTCATTCCCATGCCATTTTGCACTTTTGGTGCTTTTGGACTTTTGTCCTCTTTTGAGTCCTCCTTCTTGCCTTCTTTCTAAAATTTTAATTCAGGCTTCTCTATCCATAGTGCCCTTTTGTGTGAGAGATATATTTAGTTTTCAGCTCACAGACGGAGAAGAACTTTGGCAATCTTATACATACTAATATGGTTCAGTACTTTGCTTTGATACATATTGCTTTTCCTAGGAGATCTTGACTCTTATTGGCCTTTTGGATTTCAATTCATGGCATGGAATTATTTAAATATAATATACTGTTTACCTTGCTTCCTTTCCATGGGTCTTTTGTTGTCACCCCCTCAGACATTTTTTAGTGTGAGATGAATGGAGCCTCGAAATAGTATTCTAGACCTTTTGATACTGAGTTATTTCACAAGGATTAAGCAGGACTTCAATGTGTTCATAATCATTTAGGAAAACTGCTAAACTTGAAGAAGTTCTTTCAAGTATTAAATGAATTAATAGTACACAATCTTGTAATCAAAGATTTTATTTAACCCAGAATTCTGATGATCTCCACACAACCAAAAGTTGTGCTTCTTTATTAAACATTACAATCAATCAAACTCTAACTAAACAAACCAAAAACCCTAAAAAATAAAAACAAACCAAATGTTTATTTATGTACAAGACAACAAAAATAAAAGATCAAGAAAAATAGTGGAAAAATAAGGTTTGAGAACTAAACTATTTAATGGTAAGTTCTCTTCCCACCCCTGTAAGTCTTGCAACTTGTAAGTTGAGGGGCCTAGCTTTGCTGCAATTTGAAAAGGGCCTACCCATAACTGCTGAAACTTACTATGCTTTCCCTTTTCATCATGCGGGTGATCCCACTTAAGAACCAGATCTCCTACATCAAATTCTTTGTTCCCAGCTTTATGTTTATCAAACCAACGCTTCTCTATTTCCTGTTGATGCTTAAATATTTCTTTGGATTTGGACCTAGACTCTTCTGACTTCAACAGATTATAGATTCTGATTTGTAGAATTTCATTATCGGTGCCCCTATATTCTTGAGCTATTATGGAAGACGGAAATAGAATATTAGGAGGAAGGATAGCTTCTTTTCCATAAATGAGAGTGTATGGTGACACACCTAAGGAATTCTTGGGTGTGACTCTATCAGCGCAGAGAGGATTAGGTAATGCTAAATGCCAACTTCTTTGATTTTCTATTATGATTTTCTTTAGAATCCTAATCATATTTTTGTTCGTGGATTCTGCCAAACCATTTCCTTGTGGGTAATAATTTGCAAAATAGTGCAACTTGATTCCTCTTTCATTAGAAAATGCAGTTAATCTAATAGAATAAAAGTAAGTAGCATTATCAAAAACCAAGGAAATTGGAACCCCAAACCTGGTCATAATGTGATTCTTTAAGAAATCCATGACTGCATCTTTGTTTACTTTTCGTAATGGAATAGCCTCGACCCATATGGTGAAGTAATCAGTTGCTGTCAGAATATACGTGTGCTGCAAGGAAGAATTTGGGTTTATTTCTCCAATAATATCGATTCCCCATTGTTCGAATGGTTCTGATATAATTACTGGTTTTAACGGTCCTGCTAGTTTAGCTTGTCTTCCAACACATCTCTGACAAGCATCACATTTTCTAACATGAGCATGAGCATCCTTAAATAGTGTAGGCTAGTAATATCCAGCTTTGAGAATCTTATGTGTTGTTGTGTCTCCGGAAAAATGACCTCCAGCAAGCCCATCATGCAATTCTACTACAACCTTCTTTGCATCTTCCTATTCTAAGCACCTGAGAAAAACTCCATCGTAGTTCTTTCTGAATAATACTCCATCAATTATTTGATATAAAGCTGATTTTAGATGTAATGCTCTCCTTTGTTTGAGAATCCAATGCTCCGGCAAATATCCTTCTTGAAGGTAATGGACTAGGTCCTGATACCAGGAATCTGGAACTATAAACAATGGGCATACATCCACCATATGTAGCTCAGCTTCATTATCCCGGCTGTTTTCTTCATTGTTTTGACCTTTAGTCATTAGTTTACACAATCCTTGTCCTTTTACTATGGGTGCTGGTTTGAACTCAAGATCGTATTCTTGTAAATTCATCACCCAGTTGCCTCTTCTTTCTCCTAATTCCCTTTGTACAAACAGAGATCATACATCTGGGTGTGGAACTATTACTTTAGTGCGATTCTTAAGTATATATGGCTTGAATTGTTTTAATACTTTAAACACTACATAAGCTTTTTCATCCATTGCTAGATAATTCAATTCAGATCCCTGCAGACCGGTGCTCATAAATGATATGGGGTACTCGTCTCCCCCATCTTTCTTCTGTGTAAGCACAGCTGCTAATGAATCATCGGACTCAAAAATGTACAGAATAAAATCCTTTTCCAAATTTGGACTTTTGAAGGAAGGTGCATGAGCAACATATGTTTTTATCTTACTGAATGCATTCTTCTCCAAATTAGTCCATTTGAATTGTACACTCTGTTTAACCATTTGCTGCAAATGTTTGACGGTTTGAGAAAAGTTTGGTACAAACCTTCGCACAAAATTGATTGTCCCCATAAACGATTGCATACCTTTTTTTTATTATGGAGTAAAGGGATCTGTTCTATGGCTTTAATCCTCTCCTGGTTTGTGGAGATCCCTTTCTTAGAAATAACATGACCCAGTAGCTTTCCTTCTGTGACTGCAAACACACATTTCTTAGGATTTAGTGAAATACCATATTTCTGAAAACGCTCGAAAATTTGTTTCAAATCAAATGCATGCTCCTCTCCTTTTTTGAAAATATTGTGACATCGTCTAGATAAACCACAACACTACGGCCAATTAGACCGCATAAAGCTATATCCATGGCTCTCTGAAAAGTATCTCTAGCATTAATAAGTCCAAAGGGCATTCTGCTATACGCAAAGGTTCCCCACTTGGTTCTGAATGTGGTTTTAAGCCTGTCTTCTTCAGCTACTAATACTTGATTATAACCAGAGAATCCATATAATAATGAAAACAATTCAGAACCTAAAACCATATGTAGTATTTGTTCCATGGGTGTGACTGGATAATTATCTTTGTCTGATGCACGATCAAGATTTCTGAAATATACACAGATCCTGGTTTCTCCTAACTTTTGCCGTACTGGCACCCAATTAGAAACCATTCCGAATGTCTAAATTTAAATATGATTTTAGCATCCAACAATTTTTTTACTTCACTTTGAATTAAAGGTTCCATCTTAGGATGCATCTTCCTCAAAGGCTCTTGGTAAGGATTGATTCCACCTTTAATTGGGATAACATGTTGTATGATCTTCGTGTCATAAGTTTTTAGCTCTTCATAGGTCCAAGCAAACACATCCTTGTACTGCTTGAAAATACTGATGAACTTACTTCTTTCACCTGGAGAACAACACTTCCCCAAATTTACATATTTGGGCTCAGCTTCAGTCCCCAAATTTATCAGCTTGAATTGTAAGGACGAGCTATGGGTCTTGACATTTGTTGGCTTTCTGAATTTGTTATCTAGATCAAACATTCATTCCAAGGTCTTGACTCCTTTAGGAATAAAGTTTATGAATTTTAATTCTGCTTGATGTTCTTCATCATCTATTATTGCTCCTTTGAAAGTATCAACATTCATCAAACACTCCAAAATTTGCTGATAATCATCAAAAACCCATATATTTGTGATCATATCTGGAATAGAAGGCTTGAAAAGTAATTCAATAGAGCATCTATTATTCGAAGGTACTAGCCTTGCGGCTGAGGTAGCTAGTAAATCAGCTGCTGCATTCTTTAATCTGGGAATGGACATAATATTGAATGTATGAAAATTTATAAGCAAATCCCAAACTTCATTTTGGTAAGATTTCAAATGTGGTGAAATACAGTGTATCTTATTCCAAATTTGCTAAACAACGATTTCAGAATCTCCATATACTTTAATATTTTTTACTTTCAGTTCTATTACTTTTTTAAGTCCCTAAACTAATGCTTCGTATTCAGCTGTGTTATTTGTACATTCGAATTCTAACCTACAAGAAAGAAAATGTTTAGTTTCTTCCTGGATCAATCAGGACACAACCAGCCCCTGATCCCTCCAATGTTTTAGAACCATCAAAATAAAGAGTCCAAAAACTATCTACCTCTACTGAATTTGAATTACAGACTACATCTGAAACTATATCTACTATATTACAGTCAATCTCATCAGCCCGCAAAAATCGAAGAAGATCAGACTGGATATCAGGTATATTGCTGGCTTCTTTAGCTTGGTAATTTCCTGGTTCCAATTCAATGAAATAGTTTCCCAATACAGAGTTTACTGGTTCATTTTTTCCCTCAGACTGAGTGACATTATATTTCATTTGAGGCTCTCTTAATACTTTTATCTGATTTGGACTTCCCTTATGAGGCAACCATAGATGTGACCAATTTGATGCAAAATATCCTTCTAACCTTGCCGACCAATCTTGACTCAAAACCAATCCATAAGCATCTGGTATGTTTGCTACTACAATGTCGATGTACTGACATACCCTCTCATCTATGGATAAGCATATCAGAACATCCTCCATTTCTCCTATTTCTTTTATAGTTGTCTTGTCTAATTGAAGAACTTTCCAAGTAGATAGTTTAGTTTGACCGTTGATTTTCTTGCAGACTGAAAGTGGCATAAAGTTGACTGATGCTCCTGAGTCCACTAAATAGTTGTGCACATTATGGTTGAAAATTTCAAAAGTTAGGAGAAATGCTGGAGTTTTATACTTAGACTTCCCTCCTAAACTTGCCTCACCAATTTCTTCCTCAGGTTGGTTGTCATTGGGAGGCTCTTCTTCTGGTATCTCAAGTGCTTTTAAAAGATTTTCCTTTTGCTGAGGTAAATTACACATTTCAAACAATGAGATATTCACTTTAGCTTTTTTAATGTCTTCCACAATATCATATCCTATCTCAGGTTCTTTGAGATTCTTCTTGACATTATCAATATTAACTTCAACATGCTTAAGAGGTGTGTTGATTTTCTTCGGATCTTGACTTGAAATGGAAAATTCAGGTATTTTAACAGTTGCAGTGTTTTTCTGAATCTTCTTCATGTTTTCTTGAAGTTTCTTAATCTTAGGAAGTATTGACTTATCTTCTTTTAATAGACTCTGACTTATTGTTCTTACATTGGTTTCTGGTGTTTCCCCTTGTATCAGAAAATCTTCTTCTTTTGTATCAAACATAGAGACATAGTCCCATAAAACTAAAGTATCTTCCTCTTGTTTTTCCATAGGTTCATTATCCTTTTCTTCCTCCTTTACCAGTTTCTGTCAATTTGAAGTCCAATAATTGATTCATTACTAATGTCATAGACTTAATCCATTGTGGGCAATTCTTCTCAGAATGAGGCTGTTGATGAAAGGTACAAAAATTATCCATGCCTACATCGGTTAAATTCATCACTGTAGGATTTTGTGGAGGAGTTTTAGGTTGACTATTGTTTTCCCTTTTTCTATAATAAGGCTTATATGGTTTATGAGCCCCCTTTTCCTTTTCTAAATCTATCACTCTGTTGGATAACTTCTACATCATCTTCACCATCCCTTCGAAATCCTGTGATCACTCATCCTTAGGTTTAGTCAGTAATAAAGGTTTCTTGTTTCCAAAAGTCTTTTCTTTTGACTATACAGGGTAATTTTCTATACTCTCCATCTCAGCCTCTACCTTCTCATCTTCTTCATAGGTTTCTGCTAATGTAAGTCTCACTGATCTCTTGGCAAACATGGCTAGATCAGGCCCAAGAGATAAGGTATAGTATTCAATTAGAGCATTTTCAGATGGCTTATCAACTGCAGTGAAATTGTTTAGGTAAGCAGTAAACCTTTGAGTGAAGTTATGAACTATTTCTTTCCTTTCTTTCTTTAGAGCACATAACCCTTTCATTAAAGCTGCATGAGTTTTCTGAACTGCATATTTGCTTCTAAACATTCTCTCAAATATGTTCCAATCCATGATTGAATTTGCAGGAAGGGAAAAATACCATGAGGCTGCTTTTCCTTTCAGGGCATGGGGAAACAATCTATAGACCACATCTTCATTCTCTCCAACTCGTAGTCCTTCTACAGCCAAGTAAAAACTATGCAGATGATCATCTACCAGAATTCCTTCACTTGGTTCAAACTTAGGCAACATCTTGTCAAAACCCTGAGGCAAATCATGCAAGGGAGGTGTCAAATTTAAAGGCGACCTAGCCCTCCAAGTAGGTTGTGGAGGTGGTTGGTTTGCATTTACATTAGCCATTTTTCTTAGTGGAGTATGAGGTTGCGACTGAACAGGGGTCTGGAAAGGTGAACAATAAGGTGAATTTGGATCCAATTGATTTAAAGGTTGGTCAACTTCTTGTAAGGATACTTCTACCAGTTCTTCAAGATCTTCTACCAACACTAAGTCTTCTAATTGAGGGCGATCTTTCTTCTGGTAATCTCTTCTAGGTAGGACAGAAATAATAGGTAATCCTCCAATCTTTTTTGCATATTCCCTGGTAATTCTTCTTAAATCATCAACCACTTCATTATTGACGAGATACAGATACCCTTTCTCTTTATCTTCAGGAGTGGGTTTGTGAAGCAAACTAATTTCAGAACTATCATCGGTGGAGTGATTTCGAGGAAGCAGGATTCCTCGGCCAGCCATGCACTGGTGGCCCTCCTTCTAGTGCCAAAAACTATTGAGGCCTGGAAAATCCCAGCTAGCAACAGTTAGGGATTCTCCGCAATAAACGTTCCCAATTAGCCTGTTACTGTTTGGTATGGGGAATTTGTCCAGTTTACGGTCCGGCTACCGTAGGTCAAGTAACAATTAAAGTGTTTTACCGGTTACGGCCTGGTCCACCGTGTATACTTTTAGTTTTTAATCTTTAAGGTATGATGTTCAAGTTCCTAACTAAAATGCAGACGATAGAGATAATGAGGAGGGCCACATTGTGATGCGCAAGTTCTTGCCTCTCGTCTTACCTCTCTCACATATAAATCACAAACAACAAGAAACTAACTAAGACTTATTAACCTATCCCTAGGGATAAAAACTCTCGTTAATGATGAGTAATGTACTGTAATGCATGCATAAAGAAAAATCACAGATAGTTGTTATTGTTTTAGAACACATGAACATCAATAGAAATATAAACAACAAGATAGCTTATTGTTAATTAAAACCTTCATTACTCAATGTGAAAATTTCATAGAATAAACTAGAGTACATCCATAACATGAAAAGCAATTCAATGAGTTAGAATGATCTCACAGTTAATGGAAACAAGCTAAAAAATAAATAGTTCATATCCAAATGGTCCATAGCAAACATTTGAAAAAATCCACAACACTTTCTCCAGCAGAAACATGTGACTCTTTATTGTAAAAGGAAACAGTTCTTCTTACAATACTCTCTCAATATAGTCTGGAAGAAAGGTCCCTCTACATATAAAACTCTCCTATATTTATACAAAACAAAACTCTTGGGCTGCCCCTCATTGTCTTTTGAGCTTCCCCAACCTTTCATTTTCAAAAATTTTGTCTCATAGCTTGTGCACATAATTAATACAATATATTACATTTTAAATCAAAATTTCTAAAACACTTTATGAGGATGGGCCAGCTTGCTCGCTGATGTACTTCTTCCATGCATGAGCATCTACTGCTATGCCTTCAAACCCAGAAAGCTCAAGAAATTGAATATTAATTTCATATTTAGCAGATTGGTTTTTACCCCCTCTATCCTAGCAGGACTTAGGCACAGTTGGTCTTCTAATAGATGTATGCTCACTGCAGCATGTGCCATTGCATTCTTCAAGATCCATTCATTTAGGTCCTTGACCTACTGGATTTCTTTCGCATCTTCTTGATACCTATCCTGTAGATGTTTTAGGAACAATTCATGCTCCTGTAGCACATCTAATCTCTTTTATACATAATTCTGACATCTGTTGTACGTGGAAAGCACTCTCCTGCAATATTTAGCACATGCTCCCTTTGTCTTCTTCACGGTTTTCTTGAACTCTTCTGGTACATTAATCGAAAATTCCAGTAACTCATATTCCTGCTTTAAAATCTGTTGATCCTTTACTACTAGCTCTGCAGGAGATTCCTTATTTGTTTCTACCCAGACCATTCTTCCTTTTATAATCAACAAAATATCTTGAGACCTATCCAAAAAGTATGAAGTGGTGTCTATAAATTCCTCAAGTCGGGTGTCCATCTGTAAAAATTTACACCTTTCGTCTTCTATGCGTACCTGTATTTGGTGGATCCTTCTTCTTTGAATTAGAACGTGCTCTTTCAAAGGTTGAATGTCGGTTTTCTGCTCCATAGCATCCTTAAGTGATGTGTTCAATGAATTGTTTTTCTCTTCTAAGGCTGCCACTTGCATTTAATACTGCTTCTCCTTTTGCTTTGTGGTAGTATTCTCCATTTCTAACTCAGTAACCCTGCTCTCCAACCTGTTCTTCTCTGTACTTAAATTCTCATATGATACCTAAAGATCATCCCTTTTAGTTTTTAACATCTGATGCTCTAGTTATAGATTTTGTAAATTAGCTAAGCTAACATTAGCATTCTTTCCTGTGTTCTCTGCAGATATTTCTAAAGCATTATTATCCGCTTGCAGAGTCTGGCATTCCTCTCTTGAAGTCTTCACTTCACTCATCATATCTTCATACTTCCTTTTCAGCTTTTGACTCTCATCTCTTTCCCTTTTTAAAGTTTCTTTCAATTGGGCTGCATTCTTTCGTGACTGCTCTAGATCAGTCATGAGACTATCCACGTTGTCCTCAGTCGCTAAGGTTAATGCTACCCTAGCTCTTGCTATCAATCATGGATATTTATGTGTACCGTGCACCAATGTTTTATCTGTTACCATTTTTCCTTACTATCCTCCAGTCTCAACATTCTTCTCAGTTCTTTTTACAATTCTTTTCTTTTCTTTATCATAAAAAATGGTACTAAAATCATGAACTTCTTCCCCTTTGGTGAGCATGAAAGGGATCAAATTTATCTCAAAAAATGAAGCTTGTCCTCATATACTACCAGAAGATGCAGTAGGTTCCGAGGGATCAGGAATAGATTGTCCTTGCTATTGATCTATTTGATCCTACACTCATTGTGTATCAACTTTCTTTGTAGTCTACTAATCCTTTTGGGATCCTGTTAGTCTCAAACCCTCACTCTCTTCTTGTTTATTCTTGATTTCAGCTTCTTCTTTTCTCTTTATTTCTTCCTCTTTATTCCTAACTGCTTCCTCTACCGCTCGCTTTTTTTCTTCTTCTTTATTCTTCAACTAGCTTTCTGCTTCCTGTGCTATCCTTCTAGCATCTTCTCTCTTCTTCACCTCTTCCTCTTCCAATTTAGTAGCCTTTTCTGAAGTTTTACCTTTTCCACCCATAGTAGTTATTTTTTGTTTGAATCTCTTCTTAAGGGCGGTTATGTTCTTCACATTTCAGAATGTCTCCTCATCCTTGTCCCAAAAATTAGTATATTCAAAATGAATTTCTGCTTCTTTGCAGTAATCAACTACTTTATTGTGGGAGTCATTCCTATGAATATTCATTTCACTGAAACGAAAATAATCCAGCTCCTTAACAAATTCTGCTGCCTGCTTTACTCTTGAAAACTTGTAGCTACCAAGCAGGAAAGGTACTGCAGGATATGTTGCCTTTTTATGCTCAAACATAAAATTTCCTACACCATCAATATATAGCTGCCTAACCGCCTCCTTGTGGAGTACATAATCTATGGCATACTTTGGTAGTAGGGAAGGAGCTCTAGAACCACTGTACATCCTTACATACAACCCATCCTTAGTCAAATAGTAATCTCTAAACTCCTGTATGACTTTGAATGCCTCTTTAGACATGCAATTGCATTCAGTCAAGAAAATGAGGGTATATAATGGCATAATGAAATTCTCACAAATTTCCCTGTAATAACTATGGTACTTATGTGCCCATAATAATTTGTAAGCTACATACACTGGGGTTCTATCCTTCTCCCAGTTACATCTCAAGGAAGGAAAATACTGAGTGCATAATATGCAATCAATCAAGATAGAGCTCATATAAAACTTTGATCTCTTTTGAGATACCCCTCCTAGGGCTGCTGATATACATGCAGAGAGGTTGTTTGACATAATATTTTCCTAGTTAAAGATGGCTCCTTGGGTAGCCACAAAGAAAATAACTGGTATCCAACCTATCTTGAAGCTCTTCCCATGTGCTCTGCCAAAAATCCTATTTAACATCAATGTAATGAACCTGTAGGGAGCATGGAGAGTAGAGGTGTCATACTCTCCAGAAGGTCTAGTTCAGAATTTCTTTTTGGGTATCATCATTACTGTCTCCACTAGATCCATAGCTATCTCCTTTAACCATCTTTCTGTCAAATAAACCTAGGGTGAGGGTAGATGATAAGCCATAGAGACATATGCAGGGCTATATGCAGCATAGCTTTTCTTAGCAATGTTCTCCAGAATCATTGTTGTTAGATCTTCCCTAGGCAGAATCCAGCCTATTACTTCCAAACAAGGAAATAACTCGGTCCTTGTAGCTACTTTCATTAGGGCTGATTTCTCAATGTTGGCATAGATGGTCAGCTCCTCAAAATTGGCATCAGGTACATTCTGGTTGGAAATCATTCTATACATTTCTCCCCACTTATAGTTTGGTTCAACCCCAGTGGAGGCTTTGGTATCCTCATAGATAAACTCTACTTTGGTGATGATCTCTACTTTAGGCTCTCCTTCAACCATAGGAGCTTTCTTCTTTGTCTCTTTGACATGTTTTCGTTATAACAATCACCCTATAACAATCAAAGCATGTTCTTATACCGAATGAGTTATTAGCAAGTGTTTAAGAATAAACAAGAAAATATATCAATCTACCTCCTCAACATGCATGCTGAAAAATAATTCAAACACACTATTTAACGAATGAAAGGATTAAAGAGAAAGAAAAAATATCTTGTAAGCCGCTTCCTAAAATGCCTAAGCTCCACTGTCTAAAAAATTCACTTCATCAAACAATCTTCCAACTCAACTCGGGCTGTATCAAACTAATCCTTAATCAAATATAGGGACATATCAGACCAATCCTACTGCTCATCCTCAAAAACAAACTCATAAATACTAAACCTTACACAGTGCTCCTCCTCGAGAAAAACCCTAACTCAACCAAAAAAATAAAAATCCCCCGCAGTCCCATGGGATAGGGTAAACGCAAGAACAACGTCTTAATACCCCTGGCCGACCATGGAAAAACCAAGAAACAGGTGTTGCAGACAGCAAAATGCTTGTCTGCAACCGTGCCCTAACCAATGGAAAACCTAACCAATGAAAAAACCTAACAGTTCCCAAATCAGCCAATAAATCCAAAATAGTAAAGCTATGGTTTACCTACCTGGAAAATAGCAATACAGTTGACTGGACAAAACAAACTTCCACGGGAGCAACATGAACGAACCAGGTTCTGACAGCTCAGCGCACGCGAACAGTGCAGATGACACAGACCAATGCAAACGATAAGTTAAAATACAGATAACAATATAATACATGCCCCTCCTATATATAATACTTCGACAAGAATCTATTGGTGGTTAAAACCCTATCGATAGCCAACACCTAAATCTATCGAAAGGATACATCGGAGGACTGTCGCAACGGCGGGTGCACACAAAACTATGGGCCCGAGATATTTTAAATTTATCGGACATCGGCACCACTAAACTCTAAGTTTGGAGAATTAAGACGGAGCTTCCTCCGCAACGTCGGCAACGTACAGCTGTATCATCACGACTTTACTTGTTCTAACAGGTGTCGAAACTCGAAAATCCTAAGCTCTAGAGACTCGGCGACAAAACAAAAGACTTTCGAAACGTCTCAGCACTAGGTTCCTACAACTTCGACAATGTAAAACACTAGGACTCCAGTTCACTATTGCCAAACATCCTGACAGCGATAAAAATGTAATCGAATATCAAAACCGATAAGTGTTAAGCTCAGAAAAATGGAAACGAGGAGGAAAGAAAACAAGGCTTGATGTATCGATGAGGGAGTCAGAAGTTCTTTTGACGGGTTTGACAGTTTGGCTTCTGCAACATCGGAAAGATAGTCTACTATGCTTTCGATATTAGAAGGATAGTCGACTAGTCTTTCGTTATTGAAAATGTAACAGATCAAGTTTTTAAAGGAAAAATCTGAAATTCGGGGAAGCTTCGGTGAAAACAAAATACTCCTAGGCTAGATTTAATAAAAGAAAATAAAAGGAGGGCCCTAAAATTGAAAATTTTGGGGAAAAATTTGTAGCTGCAACAAGAATATCATCATAAATTTTTGTAGCATGATATCGTGCAACATGTATGGGTATTTTTTCTCCATATTTGTTGCAATCAATGTCTTCTAATATTTCATCATCAATGGTGAAAGTATCTATACATCAAGTTAAATTTAATTTAATATATGTCCAAAAATAAAATTCATTATAAAAAATGAATTTGAAAAATACATGATATATACATATCAGGTCCAATTTTTGGATCTTGAATTTTATCTTCAATATTAACTTCATCAACATTATCATGTAAATCACTATTTACATCTTCAACAATGGTCTTTTCAACTTCCATTTGTTCTTGTACCCTATTTTCAATTTCCATTTCATCAATAGTGTCATGTAAATCTGTTCTTCTATCTTCAATTCTCTCTTCCATTTCTGCAACCCTTGCTCTTTTGGCTCTATTTCTGAGTTTTTGTTTTTTCCTATTAGCATCATCATCACGTTTACAATCACTTTTTTTTTACGGTTTCTCTTATTGCCCATGATTGTTTAATCTCCTTTGGAAAAACCCCTTGGGAAAAAATAAGAACACCTTCTAAAGAAATCTTCTTTGTAAAACCATTGGAAAACAAAACCTCTTTGGAAAAATACTTTAAAAAATACCTTCTTTGAAAAAACAACTTATAAAAATATTTTGGAAAAAAAAACTCCTTTGCAAAAATATATTGCAAAAAAACTCTTTGGAAAAACCTATTGCAAAGAAATAACCTACTTTGCAAAAATACCTTGGAAAAAAATAATCTTTGAAAAAAACCCTTGCAAAGAAATAACTCCTTTGCAAAAATACCTTAGAATACAAAATATTTTGCAAAAGTGCCTTGGAAAATAACTCTTTGAATTTACCTCTTGGAAATAAATAAGAAGAAAAATACATTTTTGCAAAAAAAACTCTTTGGAAAAACCATTGCAAAGAAATAACCTACTTTGCAAAAATACCTTGGAAAAAAAACTCTATGAAAAAACCCTTTGTAAAGAAATAACTCCTTTGCAAAAATACTTTAGAACACAAAATCTTTGGCAAAAGTGCCTTGGGAAAAACCTCTTTGAATGTACCCCTTGGAAATAAATAAGAATAAAAATACCTTGTAAAAAAACTCCTTTGGCAAAAGAAATCTCCTCTGAAAAACCCCATTAAAAGTATTTTTACTTATACGAAATTAAAAGGTGCAAAAATAACGAGTCTCTTTCATTTTACTTATATGAATATAGATAACGTAATTTTTTTTTTCCAGCCGACGAAATTTTTTTTGCGTTTAGTTTTTTGGCCGAACAACCTTTGTTGTAACGGTTCCGTAACAGAAAAACATTATTCGACCGAAAAATTATTCGACCGAATAACTCCCGAGACCTGAAACCTGCACAGTTTTTAGGTTTCTCCATTTTCGGAAGGTAAAATGGATGCCTTACTCTACAAATCACCTGTCGTACTTAATACCATTAGTTTCGTCATTGAATCTACTTTCCGTAGGTATAGATTTTCTTATGCATAGGTGAGATCCGATATTTTTAATTTTTTTGTTTCTTAACATGTGTCGAGTTTCGTTTCATCTCTTTCAAAATGAGGTGAAATGAAAACTATATAACTTTAAAAATACACCACCAAAAAAATTGAAACAAATATGGTGTTGTCAATTAGAGTGTCTACTTCAAAATTCGTAGATTTTTAAGTTTTATAGTCAATTCAGAGAAAAGTGTTGCAACCAAAAACATGTTGAAAATTGGCAATGTTTCCCCATTGATCGAATTCAAAAAAATATTATAATTAATATATAGATCCATTGGTTACATACTTATAGTCATCGCAATACTATATTGTATGTAGATTGTCGTATCATATTTTGTTTTTGCAAAATACAAGTTTAACAATGATTTTAGGGGCACAACCAAACATGACTATTTTTTAGTCCTTTCATTTTATAAGGACACATTGTCAAACATTTGCCAAAATGACATATCAAATCTCAATAAAAAAAATTGAAAAAATTATGAATAGAAAGCTAACATAATTCTCTAAAAGTTTTGTTTTTACTTAAAAGTGAAATTCTAAACAAAAATATCACTTTCGTTCACCCAAAGTTGAAAAACATGAAAAATTCAGATTTATTTTCTAATAAGACCCCCCAAAATAGACACCCATCTTCATGGATTCACCCATATGGGTGGTTTAATTTTCTTCAACTCCCCAGAGATTTCTTCATAGGGTCTATATTTTATTTTCTTCTTATTATCATCATTTCTTTCGCTTGACTCTTGTTTTTTTTGTGATGTTTAACTGAATCTTCACTTGAAGTGTCAGGTTTATGTCTAGAAAATTCCATCTTTTTTCCCTTATGTTTGTTGTACATTGCAGTTTTATGAATTTCTTGCTTAGATTCCTTTTTTTTCTTCATTATGTATTTTTGCTAACACAATAGTATTTAGTTATTCTTCAACCTTTAGAATTCGCTCGTTATCTTCCTTAACCTTTCTCAGTTCAGATCTTAACTCATTAACAGATCGTTTTAGTTAAGATTTATTATCATGACTATCATTTAGATCTACCAAAATTCTCCATCCCTTAAGTTACTCTATTTGTTATTTAAATGATGTTCTGGGAGATGTTCCTCTTCTGCATACATCTCTGCATATTCCATGTTTCCTGCAAAATAGATTTGTGCTTCTCTATGCTGTTTATAAGAGAATTTAACAAAAATAAAATAGGAGTTAGTTTGTTGTTTTCTGTAGTAGTTTTGAGTTGAGACAATTTAGGCATAGTGATGAACCCGTGATCTGATACCATTATGTAACACACCTAAAAATCATACATAACTTTTTATTTACATGTGTTATTTTTGCATTTATCATAGCATAATCTTATGTTTAAAATTACTGCTAGTTCTAATATCTATTGTTCTGTTGATTATGACAGGGCTTGTTGATCTTTATGATGGCCAATTCTTTTGGAATCTTCATCCATACTCCTTTAGGTGATGTACTTTGATTACTTGTTTTTGCAATTAACTATCTTAGTGTAAAGGTTTAGCCTTGACATAGTTACATTATGTGTGTAAGACCTTCCCCTAAGCATGAAAGGCTTAGGGTTTGTAAAGTATGGTTTCCCATATGGTTATCTCTTACCATGAATAAAACTTAGGGTTTTACATACTTGTATTGGGCATGGATCTGCATGTTTTTGACTCTACAACCACTCTTTACATATCCTACAAGTGTTGGTTTTAAAGAACCTCTTTAGTTCTTTTATGTGTTTGAGTGGTTACTATCTTTTTCATGGTTTTAAGGTTGTATGCATTAATATGGGTATTAATTTGATTATGGATTTAATGTTTTAATTTTAAATTCTAAATAGCCCTTCCCAATACCTTAGCCTCACCCACAGCTAAGGTATTGGCCTTGGTGTTAACATGTTTTATGGCACACCTTGGAAGGGTATGGGTCTAGCCATGATCCACGATGGTATTAGATCCCAACCTACTTTGCAAAGGTTGAAGGCATAAATATGAATGTCATACTATGGGGTTTATCCAACACAATGGTTGACTTGGCATGCGATGAGGTTATATAACATATATGTATATATAATGATTCCAAGGCATAGGTTATGATTGATTCCTTTTAATGCATGATCCATGGTTTAGATTTGTAATGATTTTGCTGTAAATTGTTTTTGTTATGATATTTAAGTTGTCTTGTGGTTGATATTAAAATCTGTCCTGGCTGTGAGTTGGCAGCGCAGCCAGGACCCACGAGGAATCAAGGGATATGATCCCAACTCTACACATGGAGGGTGAGATTTCTTGATCTTGAAAAGGTTTTGAGGGTCCTTACTCTATCCTTAGCTGCATTTTGGTATGTTGTGTGGTCAGACGATGTGTGCGGACGAGCTCTGCTCTGTGAGCACCTTGCTCTAGTTTTTCTTGCGTTGATGGCATGTGGTCCTGCATTCTTACTCTCTTGATGACATTTTTGTGAGGTATTTGCTGTTGGTGGTTATCTTGGCCAACTCTGCACTATAACAGAGATTCGATGAGCCTATCAAGTGTTCCAATCACACGGCTATCCTATCTCGACAGGTAAGAAAGATTATTAAAATGTAAATTTTATCCATTTGTTTAAACGTTTCGATAAAACAATACTGAGGGTTTTTTGTAGGTGAACTGCAGGCTATCGAGAGATAAGGGAGATCAAAGGAGCAGACCCTTGGCTCTCGTTGTCAACATGCCAAGGTAAACAACTTTTGCAAGTTTATTTTTTCTTTAAACTTCTTTAACGGTGAGACTAAGTACTAACTAGAATGAGGGTTTACTTGCAAGTTTTCGACGCTAGTGAGGAAGCGATAGGGTCACCTCCTCCCAGGATCGCGTTTTAAAATGCCCGTGTAAGTTACTCTAACCCAACTTCGACTAGTTCTCTATTTGTTTTAACCTTTATTTTTTTATTTAAATCAACCATACTGATCCCCTTTCACTTGATCATAGGTTCCGTAGGGTGAGACTTCATTAGCTACAACAAAAAGATAAGTGGTTATGTTCCTTTTTAAAGTTGAGGATAGCCCTTACTTGTGGACCTTTCCCAAACATCGATTCCTCTGTCGTAAAGAATAATGTGATAGCTGGTGTATCAACAATTTATAGATTTAGCTTGATTTCGTATTGTTTACAGTATGTTAGTGGATTGTAAAAAGGAATCCTTGATCTGATAATTTAGATTAAAGTCTCAAAGGGATTCAATATCGTGACTTGTATGTGATCTAGTGTGTTGATGATTTTATTGTAAACGACCCATCAGGAAATCTATAATTATAGTATATAAATAAGTACCTTCGATCCGTAAGCTTGTTCTTCACCAATCCGTAATATTATGGGGATAAAATTCTAGGATACCTGTTGTTATCTCCCAAAATAAATTTATTTTGATAGGATGAAGAATTCAAGTCATGTTATGAAATATTTAAAGCTGACTAACAAATTGAGGGTCTCTGGTTTTGCTATATTTGAGAAAATTTAAAGTTTTACCTTTCAATGACTTAGGCGGGTCTTTTAACAGCTCATTAGCCACTGAAAATCTTTGTTTCAGCAGCTAACAGTTTAACGCAAGATCAGGGTTAACCACCAAAATCTGGCCCGATCAATTATTTGGTAAAATCACTTTTGGTGGCTTAGGTGAGACTTTCAAACAACTCATTAGCCACCAAAATGTGTTCGTTTCTGCAGCTTAGTGAATGGTTGAAGGGGGGCATTAACCACCGAAAGGAACTGAAAGGCATTGGGAAAAATCAGTTTCGGTGGATTAGGCGAAAGATTTGATGGATCATTAGCCACCGAAAGGCCTGTCTTTCGGCGGTTAAAAGAAGATATTCGGAGAGACCACAAACTAGCGAAAGCCAGATTTACAACGCCATTTGGAAATAAGGTTTCAGTGGCTTAGGCAAATAGGTTAGTGTTTCATTAGCCACTGAAAGCCTTGTTTTCGGTGGCTAGCAGACAATTTCTTGGGGGGCCTTAACCACCGAAAAGGCCAAAAGAAGAAATGGTTAAAACTTATCAAATCAAGGCTCGTCGGCATAATAGCGATCATTAGAGGGAACGATAAACCACCGAAAAGATAGGAAACTGCATCAAGGCATAAGTAAATGATTGAGGAGGTCGTTGTTAATATGATGGGGACCAATGTGATTTGAAACCCTACTCTTCCCTCCATCTGTCCAAAGAACTGCAAAAGATCTCCACTGGGTCTCCAGGTTGCATTAAACATGATTACTGGGCAAGGGGTCTCGAAAATATCCACCAAATCCATGGTCCTATCACCTAAGCATCTCTCATGCAGTTAAAACCATCATAATCAATGCCCAATCCTCCAGTACACTCCACCTTCAATTATAGGAAACCTCACCACCAGAAACCATCTCTGAGAGTCAGCCTACTAAAAACACTCTTCCGTAGAACTTGAATTGATTTTTGCAGGAACTCAGGAGTACATTCAGCAAATAAAGAAGGGAGGGCCTGCTCTCGGGCTAGAGTTGGGATACATCAACTACCTAGAGGCACATCCAGAAGTCTATCAATTCTTCAAAGATGCTGGCTGCTATAAGTTTTGAGAGAAAATTCAAGGGTCACACCAGCAGATGGCTAAGGAATTTCCTCTCTCTTTCGATAGCTCCAAGGAAATCATAGGTAAGGAAGATTTTATGATAGATGAAACCCTAAATGATGAAGTGACTGAACTCCCTAGCACTGGGGAGAAGTGGTTCAAAACCACCATTACAAAGGATGTAGATTCCAGATCTTATCTGAAGCCTCAACATAGAGGGGTGGTCTGGAAGAAAAGTGTCCCATCCTCTTGGTTAGAAGAGAGGTTGAAGCAATTACTAAAGGCCATTGTGGTCTATATAACTTGTGAAGGAAGATACAACAAGGCCATGATTTACCATTTCAAATTGATGAACCACTTCATAGGAAAAAACCCATTGAATTTACCTTTCTACTTACACCTGAGCCTGGGGAAAATTGCACACCAAGTGAAGGCTCAACCAACCAAGATTGCTGGAAGATTGTCTCATCATGGTCTTATCCAACTCTTGATCCAAGAATTGCTAAAGAGGAGAAATATGGAATGGGAATATTTCTTGTTTTGGAATGGCTTTAAAACAATCCTACATCCATAAGAAAAGGGGAAGTCTCCTTCGAAAAAGTCTAGCACCCCAAGGAGCAGGAAAAGAAAGAGAAGGGCTATATCCCCAACAACAGCAGAAAATATTCCTTACTCCTCTAAAGCCAAGCAGGTCAAAATAAACCTAGATTTTAGTGAAAAGGGCCAAGAAGTCACAACACATAGTGGGAACATTTTGAACCTGCCCTACTCAGATTCAGAAGAGGAAAGAGAGGAAGGTGCTGACCTAGCAGTGCAAGTTGTAATAGAGATTGAAGAACTCTCATCACCTACACCAAAAGAGCAAGATGAACCAACAGAGAAGGCTTCCTCTAGCAATCCCAAGACACAAAGGATAAATCCATTGCTGAGGCAAGTGTATGAAATGGAAATTTTAGAAAGAGAGATAAATAAAAACAATTCTATATTGACCAGGAGGAATAAGCAGATGCACAATTCTTACCTAGAGATGAGAGAAAGGTATATCTTTCTAAAAAGACTAAACAAAATATACTTGAAGGACAACACAAGGCTATATAGAATGATCAGCCTTCAGAGGCTGCAAATGAAGGATGCCAAGCCAAACCCTAGCACTCACCTCACATTGGAAACCCTAGCTGAAGCTGCAATAAGCCTTCAGCCTCCATAATCAAGCCAGGTTACTACTAACCTTCCTAACATAGAGCCTGCTGAATAAAAAGATAAGCAAACAAACTTGAAAGAATAATTTTAGATGTTGCTTAGGATTTTTTTTGCAGAACAGGGATTTCGATGGCTTAGGCGGATGCTGAGGCGGTTCATTAGCCACCAAAAGCAGTGTTTTTTGGCAACTAACAGACCTAATATTTTGACCTCTTAACCACTGAAAGCAGAAAGAGGGTTAGGATCGAATTTTGGCATGAAGGACTAGTTTTGGGAAAACATGAATAGCTCAAGGACGAAAAATAAAGATGAAGGACGCTGAAGAAAAACATCAGGGGAGTTATGCTTCAGTTTTGAGGTGACATAGAGGAAAAAGGGGTCACCAACACTAAACTGTCTAAATAAAATAGTGAATTATCTAGTAGAGGACCAGTGGTAGTTTATTCCTAGTACTCACTTTAGTTATCAGAAGGTTCAAATAGTGAACGAGTTCTACAATTAGATAGACTAGTAGTTAAATTAGGGTTTTTGACCTAATTATGCAAAAACAATTATTTTGTCTATTTTTAGTAAATCAGATCCATTTTTTTAGGATATGAATATTTTTGTAAGGCTATAAAGCCTAATACTTGTGTTATTGAAAGGGTTTGACTTTGGGGACTTGTATACCATTACTATTGTCAAGCTTCTCATATTGCTCATGACCTAATATAAGCTCTTTTGATATCATATGTTCAGCTTCCATTTTCTGTCTATTCTGTGCTTATTCTTGAATGTGTTATTTAGGTTAATTGATGACTGATAGCTATCATCCTATTGGCATATTGATGGTTTGAATTATAAGTGCTTTCCTTGTTATGATTAGCCATTTATATATACCTATTTTATGTATGAATCTGCCAACATGATAATTTCTCCATCTCTACGCCATATTATCAAACCTCTAAACAATGGTAGTTAGAAGCCTTATCCCTAATTGAGTTTCATGCATGTCTTGAGAGTGTGAGGTTCTGTAAGTCACCTGACTTGATCCACTTATAAAACCATAAAAACATGTAAGTTACCAGGCATCCTCGAGCTGCAACCTAGAGGAGTTTCCTGGAGTGATAACAAATTGGTGTCGTTGCCGAGGAGAGGATATTGAAGCTCAGCTTCCTTGGGAGACGACACAGATCCTGGTTTGATGATAGACAAAGTTTGGACACTATTCTGGTTGTAATCATCTATCTGCAGACTCCATTGAAATAAGGTGGCTTCAAGAAGACCAAGTACTAGAGAAAACCCTCAAGGGCCACCAGCAACACCTATTTCAGATCTAGAAGAGATTCTAAGAAGAGATAGGGCTTCACTAAGGCAGACCAATAGTGCTGCAAAGGAAGCTACATTAGGTATTTCAAGAAATATTCCTGTTATTATTTCTTCTGCTAAAAAATTTAATTATCAGGAATTTATAAATACATCAAAAAAATTTAGGGTTTGGGCATCTTCAAGCATTGTTGCTTGTGAAGATCCAATCCCTAGTGACTCCACTGGGATAATTTTACCACCATCACCCTTCAGTTACCACCTACATTAGTAGTACCTTCCTCCACCCTTTCCATACCCATTTCCAATATGGCTGCCCCTTTGACCAAAATGGAAAGGATCCTGGTAACTAGGTATACCCCCCTGAATTTTCCTAACCCCCTCTCGGCCATGCCCACTGTAGACTATCTCAAAATACATGCCTAATTTACATGAGAGGGAGATTTCACAGCTGAAGAACATCTAGAGGTATTCTACAGTTATGCTGAGAACATAAATATAGAACAGGAATATGTGTGGACTAGGGTTTTTGTGCAAATCCTAGATGGTCAGGCTATGAAATGGTTCAAAGAACTTCCTGCTGGATTAGTAGCAGGCATTGAAGCCCTAGATGACATATTTCTAAAGCATTGGGGAGAGAGGAGAGACCACCTCTATTATATCACCGAGTTTAGCAACTTGAAAAGAGAGAATGCGGAGTTTGTCTCCAACTTCACCAAGAGGTTTAACAATATGTACAGCAAGATCCCCACTGAGATCAAGCCCACTGATACCTCAGCGAGAATCAATTATGCAAATGCCTTTGAATCTAATTTCTGCCTGCTTCCTAGAGAGAGGAGGTCTACCTACCTATCACTCATGTAGGATGATGCGCTAGAGGTATAATCTAACATTGTGGCATCTCAGAAGGTCAAAGGAAAGATAGATAGGAAGAAACAGACCACAGACCCTCTTAGGGATTCTTCATCAGAGAACAAGATTGAAAAAATGGCCAAACTATTAGATAATTTAACTGCTAAAATGTCTAAGCTAAAGGACTGAGGGAAGATACCTGTGAGGGGTAAAAGGCCAAGTGATTTTGTTCCCTGAAACCCAAATTTTGTCCCTTACAGAAGAGGCAACCCCCAAGTTCAGATCCTCAGAAGGGAAAGGAATTAAGTGGAAGATCAGAGAATTAGGGATCCTTTTTAGAATGTTGTACTAGAAGAAGAACCGGAGTTCATTCAGGAAGAAGGAGAGGCTAAAGACAACATCCACTACATGGAGGATGAAGTTGACTATTCTTTTTTGACACAGGAAGAATATGAGGAAGCCCTAATTGATGAGCAGATCAGTGAAGAAGCAGTATATCAAGAAGATGGTCAAGGAGGGTATAATCTGAGGTCTAGGCTAGTTTCTTCCCCTAAGAAGAATGTTGTTCTTGTAAAGCAACCAGCTGCACCGGCTAAAAAGGTTACTATTTTACCAAAGAAAATGGTTGTCATTCCCAAACCATTGCAAAAACCAGTACATTCATCAAACCCTGATTCCGTCCAACTCAAAGCTCCAGTACAAGAGGTAAGGTTTCCTGATAGACTACATTATTCTTTCAACCTTGAGTCAGAGATTCAAAAATTGAAGATCCCTTTCCCATTAGTAGAGCTAATGAAAAATGATGCATTCAAATCTTCCATACTGAATTCTCTTCAACCAAAGATACATATTGATAGTGACTTTGCCAATCTACAAGATGATAAACCTATTGTAACCCTAAGCCCTATGATTGAAGAGCTAAAGGACTCTTGCCCACCTTTCTACATAGCCTTAAATATCCATGATAAAGTCCTTCATAACTATCTGCTAGACTCAAAAGATTCCCATAACCTAATGCCAAAAGCTGTGATGGATGAGCTTGGTCTTAGCATTACAAAACCCTAACATGATCTGTTCTCCTTTGACTCCAAAAAGGTCAAGTGCTTGGGCCTCATCAAAGACCTTGTTGTAAACCTATCTCAGCTACCCTCAAAAAGCATCGTGATGGACATTGTAGTGGCTGATATCCCTCCTAAATTTGGTCTCTTACTATCTCGATCATGTAGTAAAAGGCTAGGTGGCACCCTTTAGATGGACCTTACATATGCTACAATCCCAATGTTTGGAGGGGAGACCAAGAGGCTTTATAGAGAGAATTAGCTTGCCTACATCATAAGCAATGAAAAGAATTCATTGAACCACCCCATATATGTAGTAGACATAGATTTTGGGTCATGCATTATGCAAATGGATGATTCTCAACAAACACCAGTCCATATTACTAAGCCCAACTGTCAGCAACCCGAAGAAGTGACCACATCAGTCTGGAATATGTATTTTGATGGGCCTAGCACTCAAAACTCAGCAGGAGTAGGTGTAGTATTGATCTCTCCATCCAAAGAGAATATTCATCTGTCTTATAAGCTCGATTTTAAAACCACTAACAATATAGAAGAATATGAAGCCTTGCTGTTAGGAGTGAAAGCTGCCAAGGAAATGGGGATCATGTGCCTGAAAATATTTGGAGATGCAGACCTTATTATACAGCAGGTCAACAACACTTTTCAAGCAAAATATGCCAAACTAAAGGCTTACAGGGATGAGGTATGGAAACTCAGAGACTCCTTTATGTTTTTTGAACTGTCATATATACCTAGGGCTATGAATCACCTGGCTGATTCCATGGCTATCTCTGCAAGTCTGTTTGTTCCTCCTTTACCTCCTAGGCTCAGCTATGATATTTAGGTCAAGTATAGACCTTCCCTTCCATATAATGTAAAATTTTGGAAGGTGTTTGAGAATGATGATGAGCTTAGTAAATTCCTTCAACTAGTAGATGAATTCTATGATATGCATATAGATTAGGAAAACCTAAACATGGAAGAATCCCAACAGCTCAAGTTGAAAGATAAAGTAGCTGATCAGAATATTGTTCAATTACCCAGAATTATATACCTTGGGGTTTGGTACCCCTGGAGGAGCTTTTTGATCAAAATGATATCCCTCTCAAGCCTGCCAAAAAGGAGCAAGACCCTGCTATCCAAGAGAAAAACATAGGTATCCAAAGCCATCCAAAACTTATAAATATTTCCATTGAGTTGACTACTAATCATAGGTCCAAATTTTGTGGCCTGATAAAAGAATTTGCTCATATCTTTTCCTGGGAGTACAATGACCTAAAAACCTATGAAACCAATATCATCCAACATAGGATTCCTTTGGAGAAGGACACCATCCCTTTCAAACAGAAGCTGAGATCCATTAGTCCTCTCCTACTACCTGTAATTGAAAAAGAAATCCATAAGCTCCTCAAAGCCAAAATCATAATTCCCCTCAGGTATTCCAAGTGGATTACAAACTTAGTGGTGGTAAGGAAGAAGAACGAGGAGATTAGGTTATGTGTGGATTTTAGAAATCTGAACAAGTGATCCGAAAAAGACAACTATCCACTACCCAAGATGGAACACTTGTTGCAAAGAGTCTCGGGGGCTAGTGTCATGTCATTTCTGGACGGTTTCTCTTGTAATCAGGAATATTGCACCTTCTAGACAGAAGTTGTTCCTCTGGTCTGAATGGTTCAGATCCAGAACAAATGAGTGAATGACAAAGGATGAAGACCTTCCTTGAATGTTGTAGACACCTGGAATACTGCTTCGATTGTGAACCTGTGTACTTGCAAATAGATCAAACATGCAAACACATCAAAGCTACCAGAAAATCACCTACTTATCCATGTTAGTGACTAAGGAATGTAACAACATGTACATGTGAAATCAAAACAACAGTAATGTGGGACGAAAAATCAGCTTTGCATTAAGAATGTATGGATAATCCTACAACCGTTGCCTTAGTGTCGACAGGCCCCTCCATGAGACAAAAACTTCATCCCCATAAGCTCTAACTTTGATCTCTATGCTCTCCAATGACTTGGGCTAAGTGGTCAATCCAACAGCATAACAATACATCTATACTTCTCCCCCTCAACTATGGATATGATCTTGCATTTATAAATCTCAATGGATAGGAATAGTTGAGAGAATTGTGGGTGAGGTGGCTCCAAGATCCTACCATGGGGGATATTGAGCTAAAAACTAACCCATCATGATAGGGATAAGGGAGGACACGAGGCTCATGATCTAGAAGCCTCAAGAAACTTCTCTTTTTCCCAGTTTACCCAGGGTACTGCTTTTCTTCTCTTATGATAGAGCGATTTAAATGAGAAATGCTTTTGGACCAAAGACCATAGGCGGTGGCACCGCTTCTTGAAAACAGGATACAGGCGGTGCTGAGCAAGGTACCGCTCATGGGCCACAAGGAAAGAGGAGTGCTAGGTTTTTTCAAGTAGAATTGACAAACATAGCAAGTTTCCACTCTAAGTGCTGGGATTAAGGGAAAACATGGAAATTAAAGGTCTTATCACATGATGGTGACAGGATTTAGGTATAACAAAATGCCCCCCCAAAGCATGTGACTTAGATGGATACAATAAGCAAGAGCTTTGAGAGAGAAAGTTGTCACTTCGAGGTGAAAATGTCAGCTCGGTCGGAGAATGTCATCCAGTAGGCATCTATAGTACATCAATATTTTTTCTCATAGACACATGTAACCAACTCATGGATGCAGACCAATACAAGGAAGATCCATGAGAGGAATAAACAAGCATGGATACTAGAATACAGCATATATCCATGTGATAGAGGACTCAAACTTGGACATAGCTACCAAAAATACAACGTAGATCTATGTCATACAGACACAAATTTGAGCATAGCCACGACCATACAAATGTGGATCCATGCTAGATATACAAAACTCCATTGCAACCTGGGGACAACAATGAGAGCTAAAAAACTACACAAGGTCTTCGTCTTGTCTTCCACAAAGTACGATTATATCCTTCTAATTATAATGATCTAAAGTCGAACATGGTAGAAACCACTTGATTACCGACCAATGATGTGAACCATTAAAAAGTGCGAGGGAGATCACCATTAATGTCAATGATTCCCAAGGTACCCTAGTACAATCTACTAAGCATGAATAGATGTTTTGATTTTGAACACCTAGTCGATTCTATCGATCAAAGGTCAATGATGTGAACCTATGTCGAGAGTGAGAGAATCTGTCATTAAGGTATACAGATCTCAAGGTACTAAACTTGTTTCTAAGACTATTTCCTGGATAATGAGCTGATGTCGACGGGAATAGTCTTGTCGAAGGAGGGCCATGATGAGTCCCACATCGATGACACAAAACTTGAAACATAGTTCTGAAATGATGTGAATATAGTAACCATAAGACTGATAGAAAGACTATTTTGACTGTAGAGGTAAAACTTCTTCAACTTCCCTTTGAACATCGAGCGGCATTACAAAAGACTTGGCAGCATGACTAACCAGATAAACACAACCTGCCCCTACCCAACATGATATCCAAAGGTTGGTAGGTTTCCCCCATTACATAAAAGCTAGCGGCTTAGCTCCATTATGATGTCCATAGACTAGAGTCATGGCCCCCATTTTACCTATGATGGGAAGAAGCTAACTAGAAGAAGGGGAAGGAACCACAAGAACATGCGGCACATTCAAGCTAGTATGATTACTAGGAGTGATGCGATGGTCAGGTGTAACAAAAATAAAGTTGATCAATGGTCACAATCTTCCCATCATGGGGAAAATGCATAACTCTAAAGAGTGTGGACACAACAACCTTCATGGCATAAACATAATCACGTCCAAGGAGTAGATTGAAATCTAAAGGACCTTGGACCACCATAACATCAATGCAGACAGTTTTCCCTCCTAATGCAATAGGAAAATAAGGAAGGGTCCCTAAAGGTGCAGTAGGTCTTCGATTAAAAGCCAGTATCTGATTGGTGGATGGAACAAGATAAGGTGAACCTAAAGCTTGCTAAGCAGTTGAGGATATAATACTAGCAGAATCCCCTTCGTCAACAATAGTGCGAAGTATTCACCTAGTAGTAACATTCACAATTGTAACACCCCAGTTTTGACCCCGTTACATTAAAAGTACATGATGTATATATTGTAAATAATCATGGTGCGGAGCTAAAGGCCTAGGCCCCACCATCGATTGGTTATGCTATGTTTCGGGTTGAAATTTTCACCAATGGTACATCAGGGCATGTGGCATATATTAAGTTCTGTCATCATGTAAATATGCATCTTTAATTAAAATGAACCCCGACCAGCTATGTTCGCGGCAACTAAATTGAGAAGGGGCATGATTTTCACAAGGATAAGGGTGGGGGATGTCAAACCTTGGGCAATCAGGGGAAAAATCCATGTGTCATCTTCCCTTGTCTTACCCAACTACCACCATTGAAAACTACTGCTGATAGCTGGGGAAATTATGGCTGGGAGTGGAGTGTGGCAGGACTATCAGTCCTTGCCCACACGCACACTCCACCAGCGGATTGAACCTCACAATGGGCAGGAGAATGACTACATCCCTCATTCCATTCTCACTACGATGCCACTCTTTCCCTTGTCTGTTCATCCTCATGTAGGGGCGGCAGTCTAATTGTTCCCATGCACAGGTTTCTTTCCTGTTTGATCTCATGCAGCCAGGAGAGGGGAGCCGACTCCATTGTCATTCATATTTTTTGCACAGAGGAATCGAGTGTGTTACAATCCGTATTTGGGATTTTGTATGAATCTTCTCTCATGCACTAGGTTTTGTGTTGTTGTTACTCACACAGCAAGCTGGGAGCCATTCGGTCACTATCATCCACAGTTTTCCTATGGAGAGCCATTTTTATGCTCAAGGACTATGTGTAAGTTTTACTCACTGATTTGTGGCTCATGCATATGTTTTTCCCTCTGTATTTTGGGGTCTGGTGAAAGTTTCTCTCACGCACAGGCTGGGAGACTGTATTTCTTCCCCCGTGTGGTCTGGGTAAGTTTTCCTAGTGACATCGTTATCCAGGACAAACTGTTGTTTTTCCTCTTGTTGTGAGTTTGTTTACTGTTACATTTTGGGACTATTGCAATTCTCTTGGGAGTATTTTTGGCCATGATAGGGCCAAGAAGGACTCAGGATTCGTTTCCCTGTTTAAACTGTAACTGCTGATCGATTGCATGCATGCAATGGTTGGTCTTCAGGATGTGTTGGGAGCAGGGATGGGGGATTGGTTTTCTTGATAAACCTGGTGTGTTTGGAAACCACACAGATAGAGATAGAGGGTTGTCTTTCTTCTCCACAACCCTTGAATAACACTGGAAGGGAATGCAAGGCCTGAGGAACTGTGTAGCAAAGAAGGGACTGATTCCTTGTGTTGGGTGTGTGTGGGTGTCTTAGAAGTCATGCTAGTTCTGGTGTAGGTGTTCTTGGCTCTGTAATGAGCTCACCAGCTTAGCATTTATCCTTTCCCAACTCCTGGATGGCCTGATAAACCTGACCATGTTGGCTTGGCTATTCTATTGATGGCCTGATAAACCCAACTGTGTTGGCTTCGCTGTGTTTTGTGTATCCTTGGCTATGTGTAAGCCTGCTTGTTCCCTATTCCTTGGAGAATCATGCCTAGCTCGGGGGTGGCAGCATTGCTGAGAGATTTAGGAGAATGCTAGCCTATGGTTGGGTGGAACGTTGCAGCGACGTAGCTGGTTGCGGAATGAGTTCTTCATAAGATAAGTAATCTTGTCTAATTTACTTTTGCAATCATTTTCTGTTAATGAATGTGATGGACATGTTGAATTCTTGTGTGAACATATGTTTGCTTCCTCTGTATGATAAATGATCATGTAGGTATGTTCTAGTCAAAGCATTTCATTTCATCATTTCAGCAATTTATGAATGCACATGTTCATGGGGCTGGTTGCCCGGATGGTTAATTCCATGGTAGCATCCTCTTTGCCGGTCGAAGGGTCAGGGATGTTACAACAACTATATGGAAAGAAACACTCGAATGAAGATGAGACTCTGTTAGGTTACTCCAGTCAAAGTAAATAACCTCACTACTCGGAGAGGGTTCTGTCGAAACAGACAAAATTTCCTCTTGTCGAGAACAATCAAAACGAAGCATAAAAATTTCAGCAGGATTCAGTTCATTCTCTACTGGAATAGAAGAACAAGATGAAGATTTGGCCAAAGATACTACTTCAGTATTAACACTCTTTGATGAAAAAGCGAGATCGGGTGGAAATGACATCGACTCGACCACTTCACTCTCCGAAGGAAGAGTGGGATCAATTATAAATGAAACTGAATTGATCACTTGGTCAACCAGCGAGGAATCAAGGGATAAATTACTATCAATTGTTGGAATCACCTATTGATGATCAGTAATATTTTCCAACCAAGGCGAAGCTTCATCCATGCTTGGACAAATAAAAGTACGATGCATAGCCTTGCATATCAAACAAGGATACAAGACTTTACCCTTACGACCTTTTACCAATGGGTCACTGGTTGAGGGAGTATCGTCAACATGATGATCAAAGGTTGATGACATAGACGGTTTGAAACTTTTAGACCACTCTTCTTGTACACGGGAGAGACTAGGACACTCCTTAAGAAGGTGGTCCTCCTTGCAAAGATTACAAGGGAACTTGGGTTTTTCAAGTGTTCTCTTAGAACGAGCACCATCAAGAGCAGATGGTTGCTGATTTTTCTCTTTCTTATCCTTCTTCTTTTTACCCTTCCCTTTCTTCTTCTTCTTATCCACATGACTACTAACCATAGAGATTTGGTCAAGCAAACAAGAAGAAAGGGATGAAGCAACCACCGACAAAGAAGGAGAGGGATTAGGTTGAGGTCAATCATCTCCCGGAGGAGAGGTGGCATTTAAGACATTAGGTGTAACAGGAATTATCGATTTAAACACCAAGACCGGTAATCCTATAGTTAATCCAGGAAGATTTAGAGTGGCAATAAAGGGAGGACCAATACCTTCACTTGGATGGAATCCAAAAGGTACACCTTGGAAAGGGACCTCTTGAGTGGTAGTCCCAGATGAGGATGCCATCTCTAAACTCTTTGAAAACCCCCTAACTACCATGCACAAGAAAGTACTACTCAAAATAAAAGCAACAAGAAAACATGTGAAAGGAGTGGATAAGAGTCAGGATCCTCACAGCATAGGCCAAAAGGATAACTCAGATGGTTTGAGGATTCCTAAAAGGGTCTCCCGATATACTCAAGGTACATGGGATCTCAAATCGGTAGTAGTGTTGTCTAATGCATAACTGTTCACAAGGGGCCTTCCTAT
Source organism: Pseudotsuga menziesii (assembly GCA_001517045.1). Taxonomy (NCBI): domain Eukaryota; kingdom Viridiplantae; phylum Streptophyta; class Pinopsida; order Pinales; family Pinaceae; genus Pseudotsuga; species Pseudotsuga menziesii. Next base: position 212,804 of record LPNX010316082.1, on the reverse strand, counting down.
ATACAATCGAGTACATGAAGTACCTTTCTATATAGCTCAAGGGTATGTGAAAGGCCGTTCGATATATCAATGGTATGTGGAATAACATCGCGATTCCCGGGATGTAATGCGGATGAGTAACGATAGCTCCTATGCTTAACAACGCCCGAACACATCTCTAACTTATCACTCAAATTGCTAAAAGTTTTAACCTAGCACTACCGTTAATTTTATCTTGTGCATTTATGTGGAACCATGGAGTGAAAACTTGAATTTAAAGAAGATGCACACTGATCTATATGATAATGCAAGTTTTCCTCTTCAATGAAATTCTACCTAAAAGAGGGAGAGAGATTTACTTTTCTTCCAAAAAATGCACACCCAAATGCAAATGCAATTCTATCTTTTCAAACGAAAAGGGAAATATCAATGCACCCCAACAATCATCAAGGCAAAATAAAAAAGAGATCTAGAGAACATCAAACATAAATAAACCAAAAATGTTTCCTATCTTCTCATGCTTGAAAAGGATGCACAAAAACTTGATGGAAAGATGATTTCACTAACGTTTCCAAACGAAACTAACTCTAATGAACGTAAAGCTAAAAACAGATATTTCTTCTTAATGAAAGTAAGATCTATAATTTCAAACAATCATGCACAAAACAAGAATAAAATTGATTAACATGCTTGCGAATAAAGCAAATGAGAGAGAAAACTAAAACTTCTCTTTGAAACAGACAAGGAAACGAAGAACCAATCTTTCCTACCAAGCACTGAAAAAATCAGCACGCAAAAGGAAACAAGAATCACCCCAAGCAAAGAAAGACTCAAAACAACATGGATCACTCATGCATTCCAAGTCCAAAACAAACCAAAGCCTACACATGAAAATGAAATGTATATTTCCAATTCCAATGAATAATATCTACAAAAAAGAGAAAGAGGTTTCAAGCAAAGAAAATATCTCAAAGGATAATCTATCTCTCAGCATGGATCTCAAGAAACATGAACTCTCTTTGAATGCAAAGGGAATATAACACTCAAAGCGACTAAAGAATATACAATTCATGGCCCCTCAAAAAGCAAGCCAAAAACACACAAAAAACAAAATACAAAGTCTGGAACAGGGCCTACCTAGCACCGCACAGATGAAGCTGCTGACAAGTGGTTCTATACGAGCACCGCTTCTGGATAAAGGGACTCAGGTGGTGGCACTGCTTATGGCTAACAGAGTTCAGGCGGTGGCATCGCTTATTGCCTACAGCACATGCACGGTTCCCTGAATAAATCCAAAACAAAAGGAGAACGAGAATTCAAGTTAAAAATTGATCAAATTAAGGTAAATATTGATGAATTGACAGTAAAAAAGAGCATAAAAAATCGAAATAATTTAGATATGAACAGATCTGAAAGTTTCAAACCAAAATTCACTGAGTCAAATGGAAGATCTGACTGAAGAGAGTTGGAGATGGAGCCTAGATTCGAACAAGAGTTTAAGGACTAAGGAAGATCAGATCACCTGAGATTTTCATTTTTCCCCAATGGAGTCGCCAGATTTGTTGTTAGGAATATTGCACCTTCTGCGGACAGAAGCTGTTCCTCCGGTCTGAATGGTTCAGATCCAGAACAAATGAGTGAATGACAAAGGATAAAGACCTTCCCTGAATGTTGTAGACACTTGGAATACTACTTCAATTGTGAACCTGTGTACCTGTAAACACATCAAAGCTACCAGAAAATCATCTACTTATCCATGTTAGTGACTAAGGAATCTAACAACAGGTACATGTGAAATCAAAACAACAGTAATGTGGGATGGAAATCAGATTTGCATTAAGAATGTATGGAGAATCTTACAACCGTTTCCTTAGTGTCGACAAGCCCCTCCACAAGACAAACACTTCATCCCCATAAGCTCCAACTTTGCTCTCTATGCTCTCTAATGACTTGGGCTAAGTGGTCAATCCAACAGCATAACAATACCTCTATAGTTCTCCCCCTCAACTATGGATATGAGCTTGTATTTATAAGGCTTAATGGATAGGAATAGTTGAGAGAATTGTGGGTGAGGTGGCTCCAAGATCCTACCATGTGGGATCTCGAGCTTAAAACTAACCCATCATGATAGGGATAAGGGAGGATACGAGGCTCATGATCTAGAATCCTCGAGAAACTTATCTTTTTCCATTTTACCCAGGGTACCGCTTTTCTTCTCTTATGACAAAGCGGTTTAGATGAGAAATGCTTTTGGACCAAAGACCATAAGCGGTAGCACCGCTTCTTGAAAACAGGATACAGGCGGTGCTGAGAAAGGTATCGCTCATGGACCACAAGGAAAGCGCGGTGCTAGGTTTTTTCAAGTAGAATTGACAAACAAAGCAAGTTTCCACTCTAAGTGCTGGGATTAAGTGCAAACATGGAAGTTAAGGGTCTTATCACATGATGGTGACAGGATTTAGGTATAACACTCTGGATACAACCAAGTTGCTGTGCACCCTGATGACCAAGAGAAGACTGCTTTTACCACTCCCTGGGGCACTTTCATGTATGCCAAAATGCCATTTGGACTGATGAATGCTGGGGCCACTTTTCAGAGAGCCATGGACCTAGCTTTTGTAGGATTGAAAGATAAATTTGTGCTTATATACCTGGATGACCTCACTATTTACTCTCACAGCCATCATGAACATTTGCAACACTTGAGGAGGGTATTTCTAAAATGCAGGAGGTTTGGGATATCACTCAACCCTAAGAAGTCCCAATTTGCACTCAGTGAGGGGAAACTCCTTGGTCACATAGTCTCAGCTGAAGGTGTGAATATTGATCTGGTTAGGGTTGAAGCAATCCAGAAGCTATCCATACCTAGATCAAAAAGGGATATTCAGTCCTTTTTGGGTAAGATAAATTTTGTCAGAAGGTTCATCCCTAACTTTTTTAAGTTGGTAAAGCACATAGTATCTATGTTGAAAAAGGATGCAGAAATCAAATGGACTGACCAGGCAAGAAGCTCTTTCGAAGACATCAACAAGGCTATCATGGAAGCCCCAACCTTGATTAGTCTGGACTATACCAAGAGTTTTTGCATCTTCTCCTTTGCATCCTATGACATAGTGGCAGCTGTGCTATTAGAAAAACATGATGAAGGTCTCAATCATCCAATTGCATTCTTTAGCAAGACATTGAGGGATGCTGAGCTGAAGTATGATCCCATTGAGAAACAGGCCTATGCTCTCATCAGGTCCTTGAAAACCTTCAGGATTTACATTCTACATGCAAAAGTCCTTGCCTATGTACCTTCAGCTGCTGTGAAGGATGTTTTGACTCAGCCTGACATTGATGGAAAGAGAGCTAAATGGATTTCCAAGCTTATTGAGTTCAACATAGAGGTAAATCCCACCAAGCTAGTAAGAGGCCAAGGTTTGGCCAAGTTCATGGCTAAAGAAAACTATGAACTAATGGGGATAAACTTCACTTATGTCAATTCAGCAAAATTGCAAACTGTAGTAGTAGCAGAAGTAGTTCAGGATCAGAATGACATTCAACAAGTGGCTGAAAACTTGTCTTCATGTGATTGGTACCTAGGTATTATTCATTTTCTACAAAAATTAGAGGTTCCTCCTAGTCTCACTCCAAATCAAGCACGAGATCTTAAACTAAAGTCTGTTAAATTTTGTATAGTTGATAAAATGCTATATTGGAAAGATCTTTCTGGGGTTTTGTTGAGGTGTCTAGATAAAGAAGAATTAGTGTAGGTCATGCATCACTTTCATTCCAGCACATGTGGAGGCCATCATTACTAGAATACCACAACCCACAAGATTCTAAGGGCGGGGTACTATTGGCCAATCTTTTTTGTTGATGTGTGTACCTTTGTGAGGGCTTGTGACCAGTGCCAAAGATTTATAGGGAAGAAGCAGCTCAGATCCTTGCCCCTTAGGCCTATTGTAATGAATGGGCCTTTCTAGCAATGGGGTCTGGATTTCATAGGTGAAATAAATCCCTCATCCAGTGGGTAGCATAAATGGATCCTAGTAGCCACAGACTACTTTACCAAGTGGATAGAGGCAGTACCCACCAGGAATACAACTCATCAGGTCATCATGAAGTTTTTATATGAGAATATCTTTATCAGGTTTGGCTACCCAGTAAAGTTAGTGACTGATAATGTACCAGCTTTCAAATCTGTGAAATTGGTTAATATGTGTGAGTCAATGGGCATTCAGCTGGTGCATTCCACATCTTATTATCCTCAAGGCAATGGCCTGGCTGAGTCATCCAACAAAAGCCTAGTCAGGATCGTTAGAAAACTATTGGAGACAAATCAGAAAAGCTAGGATTCTAAGCTAAAATTTTCTTTATGGGCTGATAGGGTAACAGACAAGAGATCTATAGGGACTTCTCCCTTCAAATTAGTTTATGGTACTGAGGCCATTTTTCCCATTTAGCTGATTCTTCCAATGGAAAAATTCTTTCAGGAGGAGGAAGATGAACCAAATGATATGGTAAGGAGGATGATGGATTTGGTGGAGTTGCAGCAAGTCAGGGATTAAGTGATAGGAAAATTAGAAACCCATCAACAGAAGATCAAGGTCATGTTTGACAAAAGGGAAAAAGTGGACAACTTTTAGGTTGGAGATTGGGTCCTTAAGTGGGATACTATTAGGCAGGACAAGGGGAAACATGGAAAGTTTGACTCTTTGTGGATTGGCCCTTTTGTGATAGCCCAGATACAGAAGAACAACACCTTCAAATTGCAGAATATGGAAGGGGAGGAGGTGTTTGATGGCCCAGTGAATGGGCGATTTCTGAAACTCTATTTTATCTCAGGCTCTGAGGCCTTGTTATTGTAAATTATTAGTTAGTAGGTTGTTTTTGCTTACAAAATAAACTCCATGCCCAATGGAACAGTAAATTATAGTGTTAAGTTTTTTAGTTGTTTTCAAGGAAAGGCACTTTGGTTTGGGGTTCTTGGGACCTCACAGGAAGGTTCCCATCCCCAAGTAGGACCCAGATGTTATCTCCCAAAATAAAATTATTTTGATAGGATGAAGAATTCGAGTCATGCTATGAAAGATTTAAGGATGACTAACAAATTGAGGGTCTCTGTTTTTGCTATATTTGAGAAAATTGAAAGTTTTAGCTTTCAGTGGCTTAGGCAGGTCTTTTAACAGCTCATTAGCCACCGAAAAGCTTTGTTTCGGCAGCTAATAGTTTAACGCAGGATCAGGGTTAACCATCGAAAGCTGGCCCAATCGATTATTTGGTATTCGGTGGCTTAGGCGAGACTTTCAAACAACTCATTAGCCACCGAAAAGTGTTGGTTTTGGCAACTTAGCAAACGGTTGAAGGGGGGCGTTAACCACCGAAAGCAAGTGAAAGGCATTGGAGAAAAAACAGTTTTGGTGGCTTAGGAGAAATCTTTGATCGATCATTAGCCACTGAAAGGCCTATCTTTCAGCGGTTAAAAGAAGATATTCAGAGAGACCACAAACCGTTGAAATCCAGTTTTACAACGCCATTTGGAAATAAGGTTTCGGTGGCTTAGGCGAATAGGTTAGTGTTTCATTCGCCACTGAAAGCCTTGTTTTCAGTGGCTAGCAGACAATTTCCTGGGGGCCCTTAACCGCTGAAAAGGCCAAAAGAAGAAACGGTTAAAAACCTATCAAATCAAGGCTCATCAGCACAACAACGATCATTAGAGGTCATGATAAACCACCAAAAAGATAGAAAACTACATCAAGGCATAAGTAAATGATTGAGGAGTTTGTTGTTAAGCTGATGAGGAATGATGTGATTTGAAACCCTACTCTTCCCTCCATCTGTCCAAAGAACTACAGAAGATCTCCATTGGGTATCCAGGTTGCATTAAACATGATTGCTGGGCAAGGGGTCTCGAAAATATCAACCAAAGCCATCGTCCTCTCACCTAAGCATCTCTCATGCAGTTAAAACCCTCATAATAAGTTCCCAATCCTCCAATACACTCCACCTTCGATTATAGGAATCCTCACCACCAGAAACCATCTCTGAGAGTCAGCTTGCTAAAAACACTATTCCACAGAACTTGAATTGACTTTTGGAGGCACTTAGGAGTACATTCAGCAAATGATGAAGGGAGGTCCTACTCTTAGGCAAGAGTTGGGAGACATTAGCTACCTGGAGGCACATCCAGAAGTCTGCCAGTTCTTCAAAGATGCTGGCTGCTATAAGTTTTGTGAGAAAATTCAAGGTTCACACCAGCATATGGCTGAGGCATTTTCTCTCTCTTTCGATGGCTCCAAGGAAATCATAGGTAAGGAATAATTTATGATAGATGAAACCCTAATTGCTGAAGTGACTGAACTCCCTAGCACTGGGGAGAAGTGGTTCAAAACCACCATTACAAAGGATGTAGAGTTCAGATCTTATCTGAAGCCTGAACTTAGAGGGGTGGTGTGGAACAAAAGTGTCCCATCCTCCTAGCTAGAAGAGAGGTGGCAGCACTTACTGAAGGCCATTGTGGTCTATATAACTTGTGAAGGAAGATACAACAGGGCCATGATTTACCATTTCAAATTGATGAACCACTTCACAGGAAAAATCTCACTAAATTTACCTTTCTACTTACATAGGAGCCTAGCAAAAATGGCACACCAAGTGAAGGCTCAGCCAACAAATATTGTTGGAAGATTGTCTCATCATGGTCTTATCCAACTCTTGATCCAAGAATTGCTGAAGAGGAGAAATATGGCATGGGCATATTTCTTGTTTTGGAATGGCTTTGAAACAGGCCTATAGGCAGAAGAAAAGGGGAAGTCTCCTTCGAAAAAGTCTGGCACCCCAAGGAGTGGGAAAAAAAAGAGAAGGGCTATATCCCCAAAAACAGCAGAACAACCTCCTTCCTCTTCTAAAGCTAAGTAGGTCAAAAGAAACCTAGACTTCAGTGAAAAGGGCCAGGAAGTCGCAACACATAGTGGGAACATTTTGAACCTGCCCTACTTAGATTCAGAAGAGGAAAGAGAGGAAGGTGCTGACCTAGCAGTGAAACTTGTAACAGAGATTGAAGAACTCCCATCACCTACACCAAAAGAGCAAGATGAACCAGTAGAGAAGGATTCCTCTAGCAAGCCCAAGACACAAAGGATAAATCATTTGTTGAGGCAAGTGTATGAAATGGAAATTATAGAAAGAGAGATAAAAAAAAACAATGCTATATTGACTAGGAGGAATAAACAGCTGCACAATTCTTACCTAGAGATGAGAGAAAGGTATATCTTTCTAAAAAGACTAAACAAAAGATACATGAAGGACAACACAAGGCTGTATAGAATGATCAGGTTTCAGAGGATGCAAATTAAGGATGCCAAGACAAACCCTAGCACTCACCTCACATTGGAAACCCTAGCTGAAGTTGCAGTAAGCCTTCAGCCTCCAGAATCAAGCCAGGCTGCTGCTAATTTCCTAACATAGAGCCTGCTGAATTAAAATATAAGCAAACAAACTTGAAAGATAATTTTGGAGGTTGCTTAATAATTTTTTGTAGAACAAGCCTTTCAGTGGCTTAGGCAGATGCTGAGGCAGTTCATTAGCCATCGAAAGCAATGCTTTTCGGCAGCTAACAAACCCGATATTTTGATCTCTTAACCACCGAAAGCATAAAGAGGCCCAGGATCAAATTTGGGCACGAAGGACCAGTTTTGGGAAAACATGAATAGCTCACGGACGAAGTATAAAGATGAAGGACGCTGAAGAAAAACATCAGGGGAGGTATGCTTAAGTTTTGCAGTGACATAAAGGAAAAAGGGGTCACCAACACTAAATTGTCTACGTAAAACAATGACTTATCTAGAAGAGGACCAGTGGCAGTTTATTCCCAGTACTCACTTTAGTTATCAGAAGGTTCAAACAGTGAATGAGTTCTACAGTTAGATAGACTAGTAGTTAAATTAGGGTTTTTGACTTAATTATGCAAAAACAATTATTTTGTCTATTTTTAGTACATTAGATCCAATTTTTCAGGATCTGAAGATTTTTGTAAAGGCTATAAAGCCTAAGACTTGTGTTATTGAAAGGGTTCGACTTTAGGGACTTGTAGACCATTACTATTGCCAAGCTTCTCATATTTCTCATGACCTAATATAAGCTCTTTTGCTATCATATTCTCAACTTCAATTTTCTGTCTATTCTATGTTTATGCTTGAATGTGTTAATCAGGTTTATTCAGGTTAATTGATTTCTGATAGCTGTCATCCTATTGGCATATTGATGATTTTAATTATAAGTGCGTTCCTTGTTATGATTAGCCATTTATTTATATCTATTTTATGTATGAATCTGCCAGCATGATAAGTTCTCCATCTCTACACCATATTATCAAACCTTTGAATAGTGGTAGTTAGAAGCCTTATCCCTGATTGAGTTTCATGCATGTCTTGAGAGTGTGAGGTCCTGTAAGTCACCTAACTTGATCCACTTAGAAAACCACAAAAACATTTAAGTTACCAGGCATCCTCGAGTTGCAACCTAGAGGAGTTTCCTGGAGTGATAACACCTGTAGATGCTATCTTACTTTGGAAGAACCTTCGATTTGATGGGATCTGTTTGTAACATGCTTTGTTATGATGATGTCTAGATCATTAGTTTGATTATGGGATCTATACAGTATCAGCTATAGTATTTTCTATGTAAATACTTACGATATTTCACAATGCTTTTTCCTATATAGATCTTATTCGATGCTTATTACTTAACTTAGCTTATTCATATGTTGTAATACTATTATTATTATTATTTTTAAAGGATTCCTATCTATAGTTAAGCTAAAAACTACAAATCTATATGCTAATATTATATAATCTGACATTGTAGGTTGTGTAGTGAATTGGGATAAACATTACATAAATGGATTCATTCACTTATATAGAAAGAATACAGATCTATACTTTAAACAAACATTGTAAAACCAGTCGCTGATTTAACTTCAATATACAGAGTAGGGGAAATATTTAGAAGAACGATTTCCATTTAGGAATGTAAAGTCGAAATTAGTAATTTACTGTGCTAATTAGAAACAATGATTTCACTTCATTCAGAACCAGTATAACAACAGTAAATTGATAAAAAACGATTAGAGTTAAGCTACTACAGATATAGGGAAAATATATTCTACAACATTAAAAATATGAAGTATAAACCTGGCACCAACGCTGGGAAAACAAGAGTGGAGATGTTGTTCCTCCCAACGAACTCCCAGAGCAACCAAGTTACTTGCTCCAGAACCCCCGAGCATGTTCTCTGAACCACAAGAGAAAAATATCAATGCGCCATCTCTTACATTTCACGAATGTTTAATCCTTGTCCAATGTTAGCCTCCTGCTACTTATGGACATACTAATTTAGAGATTTTTGCCTAGGACTTGGTCATTTATGAGCCTCTTGCTCTTTAGCACTCAACTAGGAGTTGCGACCTGATTTTTGGGGATGATGCCTCTTGCATCCTGAGTTCTCACTCGGTGGCTTTTTCCACTTGTCTTTTTCCTCTTGTGGGTTAGCAAACACTCTTCAACAACTATATCCACTCTTGTCCCCCTTCAACATATTTTATTAAATAAAATTGTTTTTATTACAAAATGTTTTATTCTTGACTTTTCTGTCAAAAATAATAAAAATAGTAATAAAGTATTTCTAGCAGAATTAATAATAATAATTAATTATGGGGGTGTTACATGGGGTTCACTGCTTGCATGAAGGCATAGACATTACACCTAGGCTCTAAGAGAAGTATTGGATATGATGCATTTTTTATTCTAATATTATTAAAATATAATACACTTATATATTGTCTTGATTCTTGTCAATTTTCTCTTGTATTGCTCCACCAAACCCAAACTTCACAACCATATAAGACCATCAAAGTAACAAGCATATCAAAGATAGTTTTTTTCCAAAACCATAAATATATGCCAAATATGGTCTCCAACCTCTAGTTATATATCTTCCAAAAATATAGTTCCATATGAGCATGCGATTTCTATGAAAGAACTTTTCCACCAAAATGTTATTGTTGTACATAACATAAATGTAGGTTATTATTCTAGAGATTTCACGATCATAATCTTTGTCTTATTAGTAAATAATAACATTCCAAAACTAGCACAAAAATATTTGAGAAGTTTAACTTGTTTCTAAAGCTTAGGAAGGCTCTTTGTCAAAAGAACAATATTTTTTACATAAAGAAGAAGAATCATGATTATTATAGTGAAAATAATTATAGTGAAAATAGAGTTAACACAACATGTTTACTTGAAACAAACATCTAACTTGTGAATGCAAATGTTGAAAAGGGTAGGGGTTAGAGGACATCCTCACTTAATCCTTATATTGCAATTGATTCTTCTACCCAAAGCTCACTATTTTTTAACTTAACAATTACTTTCTCATACAACCTTATCATAACAACCTTCAGCCCAATATGAACCTTTGGATCTTTTAGTCTTCTTCCATATATTGTTTCTACGCACAATGTTGAAAGCTTTTCTAAAATCAACAAATCAATAAAAAAAATGGCTTAAATTTCTCAACTATAATATTTCTAAGCATAATGTCGAAATCTTTTCTAAAATTAACAAATCAATAAAAAAATTGGTTTAATTTTCTCAAAACACCTAAAAATAATGAACCAATCTAAAGTTGTAACTTTTCAAACCAAAAATCAATCTTCTTTAAAAATATATATAGAGAAGGCTATTTATAATAATAATAATGTGATAAAAATAATTAAGAATAAAAACATTGCGAAATTTAGTCCAAATCTTATGTAAAGCGTGTTTGAACGTCATATTAAATAGACTAAAAATTTGAAAGCTAAGAACAACGCTTCCAATTTTTAGGATTTATATAGAATAACCTTTTTATATATTTTTAACTTTCGTTTTAAATAAATATTTTATGTCATACTTGACATGACACGAGACATCCCAAAAACTCTCCTTGTTGTAAAAATAGTCGATAAAGAAATAAAGAAACAAGGAGGGAATCAAAGAGATTTTTTAAATAAGAATTCCAATCACGTAGATCAATCATCTTGTCTTCTCTAATTTGCAATAAAGTAAAATATTTTACATTTCGTCTTTTCTACTTTGCAATAAAGTAAAATATTTCATATTGAAATGTAAAAGTGCAAATTTTTAAATTAATATGGTTTTGAATAATTGTTTTATTTTATTTTTAGAGAAAAATAATAATTTGTTATTGATATGAATCAAAGTTACATTAAATATATACAAAAAGTTTGTTGTTTTAGACAACCATTTTAATATAAAAATGATTGGGCATCCTCTCAAAATAACAACTAACTAAAAGTAAGTCTAACAACTTACTTGCCTAAAGCCACATAAAATCACCATCTTCAAAACATAAGACCAACTACAAAGCTAAAAAAATTATTCACAAACCAACAACTCCAAACCTAAAACCCCAAAAATGTAAAATTTGTATTTTTGATATATATTGACAATGGAGAAGATGCTATATAAATACAAAATTCTATGTAACGGATCCCCCTTGATTGGGTGAGTCTAAGGAAACAATAGTTGTACAAGGTAAACCTGGGAAAACTTTCCATAACAAAGGGAGAAAAATATGGAGAAGGAAATGGAAAATAAATCTGTCCATAAATGTGTAGCATAGCTGTTAACACTCCCCCTCAAGTTGGAGTATGAACATCATGAATACCCAACTTGCGTAGGAGGTGAATAAATTGTTGGCATCCCAATGGTTTGGTAAAAATGTTTGTGAGTTGATGTGTGGTAGAAATATAAGCAGTTTGAATCAATCCTGATTGAATCTTCTCACGGATGAGATGACAATCTAGTTCTATGTGTTTTATCCATTCATGAAAAATTGGATTGGTGGCAATGTGTAAGGCCGCTTTGTTGTCACAATGTAGGATTGCTGGCTGTGAATGAGAAACCTGTAAATCATTAAGAAGGAAATGAATCCATGTAAGTTCGCAACTGGCGGTAGCCATGGCACGATACTCGGCTTCCATGGCATCCTCTCAAAACAACAACTAGCTAAAAGTAAGTCTAACAACTTACTTGACTAAAGCCACATAAAATCACCATCTTCAAAACATAAGGCCAACTACAAAGCTAAAGAAATTATTCACAAACCAACAACTCCAAACCTAAAACCCAAAAAACCTCTTACTCCTCTAGAAGTAAGAACAATTTCCCACTGTGAAGGATTTCCCCATCCAAGATTCCTTCAAACAATATAAAATCCTCCAAAGGTCCAACAACTTTCTTTGAGAGCACATCAGCTTCAACGTTAAATTATCTATAAACATGAGAAAAACAACTAGAAGAAAAAGAATTCTTTAACTTCAGAATTCTATTCTTCCAATGAGATAGAAGCAAAACGTTCAAATATGAAAATCCCAAAATCGAGTCAATGACAAACTTAGAATCCCCATGATATGAAGCTCATGTAGACCTTTTCTTCTAGTAAACCACATAAGATCCCAAAACGCTAGAAGTTCTGCTTTAGTGTTACTACCTTCCTCAATACTCCATTGAAGTTTGCAAATCAAATCAAACTTAATTTTCAGCACAAAACCTGCTCAACTATTTACCTAAGCTCCATAAAAAAAAACCTAATAAAGTAAAATTGTCAAAACAATTTTTAAAAAGAAGTATGTTTCTCATATTCAATTTTCACTTGACCGATTCTAAGAATTGCCCCAGTTCTTTAAAGCATAATCAAGCCATTTAGTTATTGGAAAATGTACCACGGGGCATTAGCCCAGAGAATGAATAGCATAATTTGAGTCATATTATTAGACTGATATTGAAATTTATGCGTTGCCCTTGCAATCAATCAATTTACAAGTTGCAACAAAATTGATGGCGTCTAATATGTGAAAAGAATTTCCCTACCTAATCCTTCTCAAGCTAAGTTGACAAAATAGACTTCGATACGACTATGGAAATGACATCTGTCAGTCACGGATTCTGCTTATTTTAAATCAAAGTGGATCTCTGATAAGCCAGGTGCCTTACAATATGAGCACGCTCTGCTCGCGTGCAGTTTTTTCGTCAATAAAGTCAACCAATCAAATCACATGTGTCATTCTGACATCCAGTTGTAAATGTGAAAACCAAAACGCCCCGTTTTTTTAATTTTATTGTTGTGTGATTAGTTATGTTGTATTCATTTGATGTGAAATCTTCTTTTAAGTGTATTTAATTTAATGGTTTTAATTGTGTTAGTGTTGGAATTTCATGAATTTTGAATTTTTATTTTTAAAATTTTTTTTGTTTAAGAGTTGCTTTTCAACTAGGAAGTAAGTGAAATTGTAATTTTTTATATAAAGGTTAGATAAATATTTAAACATGTTTTTTTTAAGGCTATTTATATAGATATATGTGTTGTTTTTTTGTAGAAATGGTTCATTAAAAAAACATTACAATTCTGAAACTTACTAGGCTTTCTAAACATGCCCTTGGTGAAGAGGATTTTATTAAAAAACGTTACACTTAGTAACTTATGAGGTTCTCTCCTTGACATCCCCAAAAAGTTTAGTAAAGTTGTTTTTCATGGTTTTAAATTCCTCTAATACACTTGAATTTGTACACATCGAAAATCCAAGCTCGCAAATCATCAAGGGAAGTGGAATTGTCTATGTTGCATTTTAATTAGAATTCGATAAGATAAATTTGTTGTATCGAACAAAATAAAGAAAAATGTATTTATATTTAGCTTTTTAATATAAATATATATTTTTAATGGATGGTGAAAATTGATATAATTCTAAAGATTTTGCATATGGATCTAACCTTTAATGTTTATAACAAAAAGAGTAATGATTTTGCATTGGATCTAACCTCTAATGCTTATAACATAATGAGTATTTGCCCTTTAAATTCCAACCTTGGTTGAAATGAAAAAATCGTTTTTCTTTTTTATGAATACCAACTCAAAATAAGCAACTCTAAAATAATCGACGTCCATTCTATAGCTTTGGGATTCCAAATTAAGAATAAATGTAAACTGTAAAGTGTCTATTACATTTATTAGCTTTGGAATTCCAAATCAAGGATAAATGTAAACTGTAAAGTGTCTATTACATTTATATATAAATTTAAGCTTATATTTCTTCCACTAAACACTATTGAATTTGTATATCCAGAAGGCATTGGGTAGTTGGGAAACCCATTGGGTAGTTGGGAAACCTCAATGCAACATTAATAGGATTTTGAGCAACCATGGATAAATGGTTGAGGTTATATGCACTTTTTATAGCCTATTCTTAGGGCTTCCACTGAGCACTTCGCAACGCAACATTGAATGTTGTGGCAAGTGATTTCAAGTGGTTTTTGGATCTCAAAGAACTTGAGATTCAACGACCACCGAAGCACTTGCTGCAACATTTAATGTTGCACTGCGAGGTGCTTAGTGCTCGCCTATTCTGAGTAGTTTCATGGGGATTGAGACCTTACACACATCTGTATAGGTTGTATGCATCTTGGATAAGCATGTCACTACTTTTATTGTGCTATTCATTGAGTGTTTGTCTATATTCACTTAAAGTTTATAAGTAGAATCATTCATTTTATTCATGTTATTTAGGATGTTCTTCCCTCTACTCATGAAAGAAGTGATATTAAAAAGTATTCGAGTGTGAAGAAATGATGTATTGTATATCTTTTTTTTTCTCATTTAATTATTTAAAATATAAGGGTTGAAAATGTATCAAGATGTTTCTAATTAAATAGTTTTCAACTAGAGTAAGAAGAATTCATCATTTATGTATTGATATAAACGTTGTTATACAAAGTATAATCAATTGAAATCAAGAAAGCAGAGAGCCAAGCATTGATCTGGATGATAATACACATTGTATTCTTATCACCTACTTGAACAATAATTGTAGCTACTCCTTCACTTGATAGATGTGAATCTTGAGCGTTAGGTAAAGTGCAATTTATTTAATTGTATTTAATTGAGCGCAGGTTTTTTTTCTTATAATAAAAACATGGTGCAATTTCCTTTCAATTGTTGGTATTTTCCTTGGCATTTCAAATCTAACAACAACACCATCCTTTCATCTTGTCTAGAGAATAATAGTGCAGATAAGTTTTCACCTAGAATGCAATTTGGAAAAAAAAGCCTCATAATCAATTATTAATGTAGCGAACTCAACACCATATAGATAACTAAGAGAGAATTTATTTTATTTTTACAATAAATTTGTGTTAGTGAAGTGAATGGGCTATCAAACCCTAATTTATAGATCATATTGGTGTAAAAGCAGTTAAATCCTTGATCATGAAATAATTGCTAATACTTTGCAGAGAAGTAGACACAACATTGGTAAACCACATAAGACAAAAATTTTGGAAGACCTGTAGACCATCGATTTGAAACTTTAAGAAGAGAATAGGCACTTGAAGGATGATGTCCAAATGTTTGAATAAAGGATATCATAGTAGGAAAAATACATTGATGTCTCCAAAAATATTTCTTCCATTACTAAGGAAACACTTTGTTGAATGTCAAGACTCCCTCATCATTTTAATAGCAAACTAGGACAAGAAGAAAATTCAAGTTGTGTAGTTGGGAGAGAACGTCATTCAAATGGATAGTTGGAAGGAGGACAGACTCACTCAAATGATAGTTCAACTACACTAAGAGTTGGAAAAGAAGGTGAATGCATTGGATAAGTTGTAGTTAGATGTCCAATGACATCGGGAAGTGAGCAATCATTCAGTTGCACCATGTAGCCAACAACATGAACATGAGAAGCATTGTAAACTCATCTTCTTGATACCTTTCCTAAGAACATTTTTATTATTTCAAAAAACGTATCAAAGGCTGCATTGGTTCTAAGTTATTGAGGATGATGTGCTATATTGGTCAAGAGATAGGTAAAAAAGGGAAAGGAATCATAAGCCTTGTTGTAGTTGAATTCAGGGTCAATCATGCTGGCCTAGGTTTTAGTGGTACAGAAGAAAAGGGGACAAACACTACGATCACATTTGTAAAGGAAACAAACATGATAGTTTTGGCTTGTTCTTTAAAAGAAAGAGAATCCACAAATAAATATGGTAGCACATTGCCACTCCATCCTTATTATTGAAACTTGAAAAAGGGTGGCAATCAGGAAAGTGAAAATACCTAGCCTACACTGCCACTTTTAAAAAGTGGCAAGATAATCAACTAGAATAGAAGAAGAAGTCCAAGAGGTATGTGCTGGGGAAGACATCCCTTATTTGTCGTTGTTGCTAGAAAAAAAATTATAGTGTCAATAGTTGTTGGTATTATGAGGTATGTACATTTTGTAAGAAGAAAGGCCTTCTTAAGGTATTGTTGGGATAAGAAAGCCACATGCTACACGCCTACATGTTTTCAAGAAAATTTTGTAGCTTGCTTTCATGCAAACTGTGACACCCCCAAATGTCGCAAATTTATCTTTATCATGGTGTGACATTGTCTGTACAGATGAAAAAAAGGTTTGAGGAGATTCTAGAGAGAAGCCCTTGTGGATAGATATCCCCTCCTATTTGGGTGGATCTCAATCGAATTACACACTTGTTGGAATCTCACCCTATCCTTCTCCCCTCATTCTCTCATCCCCTCCTTATCCCCTTTTCCCTATAAATGCAACCTCATTCCCATGGGTAAGGGGGTTAAAGTTCATAGTAGTTGAATGCTAGATAAATTGTGCTAGAGAGTTGAACCTTTTATATTCATTCTCTTGATGCAAGGTGACAAGATAAGGAAAATGACATATTGGAAGAAGCTTCACAACATCAAGGAAAAGGTTGTAATTATTTTCTCTCATTTGATCTATAATAAAGTAGTACATTCTCTTTCCCATAAAGATTTGTCTTATGTGATCTAAATATTTAGAGCATTTTTTCTTGACCATTTTCTTAGATCACATTGTTAGTATATTATTTCTCTCACGTTTGTTGTTTTATGTTGTCTACATTTATAAACTATCAACCAAAAGAAAGGAGCTGAAAGGAACAACTGGCGAGGTCAAATTTCAAATAGAACGCATGAGATATATTCACTAGTCAATATTTGGATTGCATGATCTAGGGAAAGTAGTGTATTTTTGTCTTGTTTGTTCTAGTTCAAACCATTTGAGATAGGGAGGTCAATTTGTGTCCACACTAATAGACTAATCCATAAACAAAATTGGTGACTCCACTAGGGATCGAACCCAGAAGACTACAATATCATCTTCTTATTCTTCAACACTAACGGAATGGAAGACTTGACTACCCTTTTATATTCTCCATCACCAACTAGAAGGAATCACCAAATCCATTTTGAATTTTCCAGCACCAACTAGAAGGAATAACCAATTCCCTTTAGAATTCTCCAACACCAACTAGAAAAAAGCACCAACTCCCTTTCTTTTCCCCTTCCTACCACCCTGAAATGAATATTTTATAATAGAACTGCGATCTACGTCTCCTCTGGTTTGTGTATACTACATTCGCGTCCTCTAAAATTTGCATCTCAACAATATGCAATTTGGGATTGCATCTCCCACAATAACAAAAATTTTCCACTTCTAATTATGTGATTTGTGTCCTTTACAATTTGTACATCAACACCTCAACACTTATGTGTTCTGCATCATTCATTATATATTCTCTTCGCACATCCTGGTACAAGGAATCATTCTAATTTGCACATTGTTTGTTGTTGTTATTCATTGATTCTGTGCAATTGGATCTCCATTGTATAAAATTCTTCAAGATCTATGAGCCATTGATACCCATGAATTAAAATCTTTCACAATCAAAATATCACATCTTCTTCATCTTCAAGCTTACTTCAATACTTCCATCCTTCACTTATTTATACTCTTTCTTGCTCAAGATATGTGTCCACAAGTTACGATTCCTTTCACTAATGGAACCCCAACTCTTTTACTTCTTGGTCACTAACTACTTCATTTCAACCTCATGGGGTTTTCCACACTCAATACCATTGAATTGGTGGTAGCTATGCACATGAGTCTCATGTCTTTGTGGGATATGTTCACTTCCTAAACTTCCTTCTTTGTCTCTATATGCTTCTTCAAACTGGCTTTGCGTATATAGAGAGACACTATCTTATTATTATGAGACTTGCATATACTTCTATATATTTCTTCAAATTGGATTTTTATTCAACATTACCAATTGTGACATCTAAGTTCAAGACATCATGTTTTTTGTTTGACATTCATAACATGTTTCTTATTTGACATCAACATCCATCTTGTTTGTTTGGAATCATGCTTGTTTCTTGTTTGAAATCAATGACAACACCAAATTCCAACAATATCCCCCTTTGGAATTGATGTCAACATCAACTGAAACTGATCTCCCCCTAAATATGAGCTCTTCTTTTGTGTGCAAAATACCCCCCTGTGTTCATGCCATTTTCATTTTGTATTTGCACAATTATTTCCTCCTTAGCATTCAATTTCTCTTCTACATTTCATCTTTCTCCATTCTCATCCTTTGACATCAATGGCAAAGGGATTCTCCTCCAAAGAATCAGAATCCACCTAGTTTCATGCTTCTCAATTCCTTTTCCTATTACTTCTATTGCACTAAAATTTTCCCATGTTGCAGATGTTCATTTTTGCGCCATTTCAAAGCTTTAAATCACTGATTTTTATTACTTATTGGCCTAGTCTCCATTAATGAGATTTCACATACTTTGTCACATGATTTCACACAAGAGAAAATATTACTTGATGAGTATCATTAAATTCACTTTCATTCACACATATTTCCATTTGTCATTTGACGCTGATTTGACATACTTGATGCAATAATATTTCTTAAGGTACGATATGTCATTTATGGCCCATGTACTCGTAATATTCACACTTAATTGACATAAATTGTTTGTCAATTCGACTATTAATGCACTTCAATTCTACAATTCAATTCCATTTTTTTATCATTATTTTCACTTCTATTGCAATGAAAACCCCTCCTTAACAAATTTATGCAGCCATTGCTATAATTTCTAAGGAAATAAAGTATTAACTGCAGGAACTTGAACACTTGAAGGGAAATTTTTGAGAATTTGACATCTCAGGCTAAGGAATTTGATATACAAAGATGGTATTCCAATTATTAAGTGATCCAATGACATGCTAATAATATTGCTCTTTTAAAGAGTCAGAAGGATCAAAAGGAACTAAACTTGATGCAGTATATTCAAGGAACACCCAACATTACAAATCCTGATAAGCAATAATCTCTTGACACAAAATCACACCTTACATTATTGGGTACCATTGAAACTGAATTACGTTTGTCATTGTCAGATTTCGATCTGTAACTATTGATGGCTTTAATTTTGTGTACCAATATGCATGCTAAAACAATTTTAACGAATGTATGTTGGTCGCAGTGTCTTTTATACTCTTCTTCTTGTAGGAAATTTGTGGCATGGTCATCCTCCTATGTGTTGTGAGCTTTGAAGCTCCATTTTGTAAACTGAACTAGTATATTTTTGTTTCTTGTAAAGACAACTCCTTCATGATGCAAGTTCTAATTATACAAATGTGTTGTATTTGCACACATGTATGTGATTAATAATGCAATCCAATGTTTTTGTTTCTTCTAAATAAATAATTATCTCTCTACTGATATTGTTATAACAATGCTTTATTGATATGAGTATGTATTCTCCTTCCTTTGGAAATCACATCTAAATGAGTGTGACCTTTGTGCGACAATATTATCACTAAAGTTCCTATTAATACTTTCCTTGAATTGAAAAAATGATATGTTGAGTTCAAGGATCTTCCCCTCAGCTTCAATGATCAACAAGAAGAGCATTATCCTTTTACTGCTTCCAAAATACTTGGTTAGTTTATTTCAATTTCACAGGCCCGCAAAGCTTTCTTTATCCATTTCTTGTTGTGCATAGAACCTCTTTGATACTGTCTAGGACTACTTTATTTTTCCTCCATATTTTTCTGTTAGTGTTATATGAACCAGTGCTTTTTTATTGTCTCACCGTTTTCTATGCCCAAAACCATCAAAGGCATAACATATTATAGTGTGATAGTACTTCGCTATATGGGCAATATAATTACATCTCAAGCATTTGACAGTACTAAATTTATTTTTATAACTGAAGTAATGTTCATACCCAAAACCAACTTGTTCTAAAGGTATATCAAACCTATATTGAAATGTATTTGACAATAATAAACCCATGATTGTTGGTGTAGACCATTTCAACCATTCCATTATAAACAAGACCTGTCTTGTCTTTTGGAGACCTATGAATTCTCAATATCTCATCCAATATTGTTGTGTTGTTGTTGATTTTTTCTTTAGTTTTTGTGTCAAAACACATTTTAACCCTTCTTAGATTTGTGCAGTTTGATATTTCATGTTTGAACAGTCTTTGACTTTCCAAAGATTGGTTTCTCTTTTTACATCAACCACTTCACTTTTCAATAGTGAGATCTATGTTTCCTTTTGTGCATTAAACTCTATTAGTAGATCATTTTTCCTTCTAGTTTCCTTCAGAGATTCTTCCAACACAAGATTACTTTTATTCAAGCCTTTTGACTTAATTTAGTGCACAATCCAATTGTCTTTCAAGCTCCCTTTCCTTCTTACTCATCTATTTTCCCAATGTTTCTTGAGTGACCTTGACCTCCTTAAGCTTGTTCTTCTTCTTTTTCCAATTGTTACTTTAACAATTTTTTCTTTCTTCTTGACTTATTCAATTCTTTGAAGGCACTAATCAGTTCACCTTCCCAATCAAACTCTATATTTTCTTCATTTTCAAACTGGGAGATTTCTTCTACACGGCTTGATCCCTCTTCTGCTTCATATTTTCAAGGTGATATATAAATCCCATTGTAAGAATGTTTTCTTACGATTTTTATTAACTTTCATGTGTCCCTTCACTTGATGATCCTTCCTTGATAAAGGCGTAGAAGTTGTCTTCTTCTTTTGAGTCTTCATCTTGAATAAACTCCATGAGAAGTAATTCCCTTGAAATATCATCAATATTTTCTTCCTCTGATGACACGTTGTCTTCTTTAGAGAATAGGCTCCTTTTCTATTTAAGGAACTTCCTTCTTTGTTTAGAATGGTCCCGTTGATGTGTCATCATCCTTCATTCTCTATGATCGACATCATCTTCACTGCCATTGCCTTCAATTTCTTTGTAGTGAAATTTGATTAAAATGACCCACTCCTCCATAAGCAAAACATTTGAAGGGCAACTTGCCTTTGTATTTTCCACGTCCCCTTTTTAATTTTTTCACAAAGTTGGCTACTTCTTTGTCTAATCCATCAGAATATTTATTATTGTGTTCGTGTCCACTTCATTTAGTATTCTTGGTGGCTTTGAATGCTTCTTCTTTCCTAGAGGGATTCTCCTATTCAATCATCATTTCATATGTAGTGAGAATCCCATGCATTTACTCCTTTATTAGCCTTCCTAGATTATCTATATCATACAATACTAATCAT
The DNA here is from genome assembly GCA_001517045.1 of Pseudotsuga menziesii. Classification (NCBI taxonomy): domain Eukaryota; kingdom Viridiplantae; phylum Streptophyta; class Pinopsida; order Pinales; family Pinaceae; genus Pseudotsuga; species Pseudotsuga menziesii. The sequence goes on along the minus strand of LPNX010316082.1, from coordinate 191,316 downwards.
TTTGAATTAAATCTAGGTGGAAAGGTTCTTAGTAATTTTTGCACAACTGATTCTTCATCAATGTTTGCTCCAAGTCCTATGATAGAATTTACAATCTTATCAACCTAAAGAAAGTAAGATGCAATATTTTCTTCTTTTTTTATTCGTATAGTTTCAAAATACATTTAAAGAGTTTGCAACTTATCCTTTTTCTTCTGCTTACCCCAGATTTCCTTGGTTGAAGTACACTACATGAATTTGGTAAATTCCAAATTTTCCAAACCGCACAATATTACATTTCCCAGCATTGCATTGTATTCATATAGTCATCTATCTGTTGTATCAACTATAGCATTGTTAGGAAATTTGTAGCCATTTTCAACTGACTTCCATATGTCGACTCCAAGCAATTACAATTATACCTCCATCCCAATTCTCTAGAAAGTATAGTATGAGCCATCGAATCTTGAGGCTCTGTTGGTGGATAGTCCTTCTTGATTGTCCATTTATGCACACAGATTTATGTTCCAATGATTAGCCTGTTATTGAATACACCCGATCTGATACCAATTGTTGAATTATTATTTATACTAAGAGGGGGGTGAATCAGTATAAAGCACATATTACTCAATTTCCATTTAACAAATTATGCTTCAAATTTTTTTCTATTGAAACAATAATGGACAAAATTGCACATAATCTGTAAAATAAATTTATATGTATATCTATATATAAAAATATTGATTACATGGATAGGAGACACCAATCTCCAAAATGTGAGCATCAACTCACTCGGGCACAAACCTGTTGATGTATTTGTAATTTCAGAAGATATTATGATGTATATTATCATTGTAAGTTGTTGTAACCCCATTTGGGATGTTTGCTACCCCTTTAAGGGATGTATAAATTGTGTCTAGACCTTGAGGTACAACCTCCGTTGTAAGTCAAGGAAATAGTCCCCAGTGTAACATCATGTAATATGTAATTGTGGTCTCTCTAGGAGAAGTGGGCCCCATGTGAGATGACATGTAGGCTCGGGTCTTATATTTGGTTAGTGACTTGAAAGGGTATAAATAGGGAGGCACTCTCGCTCATTTATACACACCTTACACACTCTCTAAGGCACATGAGAGAGAGAGAGAGAGAGAGAGAGAGAGAGAGAGAGAGAGAGAGAGAGAGAGAGATAGTCAGAGGAGGAGAGAAAGATAGCTGCTGAACATTTCTTATTACTGCTTTTTGTTATATTTTTAACATTTAAGCTAGCATTATATTAGGATATTTAATTGAGAGAATAAATATCACAACAATCAAACATAAGAGACAATGAACATAGTGTTTTTCCTTGCGGAACCATAAATGTAGAAAACCATGCAACTTCTTCAGAGATAGAATCAGCACCAAAAGTAAAACCCCAAAATAGTAAGATGATCTCTTGAAAATAGTAGTCTCTTTCTTTCTAGCCCTAACAACTTCTTCTCCCTCAGCTATGCACTACAACTGAGTGTGAGTAAGTGTGTGATAAATGGAGAGTCTCACTCTCTATTTATACTAATTCTCGAATTGACAATGACTCACTAGGGCCGACTTCACTAGGTGAATCTAACAACTCTGGGGCCCCGACACTACGGGGACTTTAACCCTTGAACAATAGGAGGGTTACCCACATTGACTTGACATGACTTGTTTACATTATAGAAAATCCCGATCAGAACATCGGGGCATGACATGACTCAATTACATTACAAAAATTTCCCAGAATAAACATAGGGATACAATACATAAGAAATACAAGTGAATACATTCCGAAGTTACAATTACATCAACACTCCCTCTTAAACAGGAAGGTATTCTCTCAACACAATTTATCAGCACAAGTCTTCTTTTCTATATCATCTGGATTGTCATCGATTCCTCATCATCTTCAATTCATCTTCATCTTCAAGTCATCTTCATCTGGATCTGGATCGTCACTTGTTCTGGATCATCTCTGGTTCTAGAACATCTCTGCGGGATCATCATCATGGGTGTTATCTCTTGATTCTTCTCATCATAGGAAGTTCTACAGATCCATCCCTTTTTCATGCCGGTTGTAGGCCTAGCCTCCATGTAGGTCTTTTTCCAGCACTTATATCTAACCCTAATTCAGAATGGCCCACCCAACACTTATATCTGATCATGTAGGAACCAATCCTATAATTATATCAGAAAGGAACGCCCAACACTCACATTTGACCATGTGGGAACACATCCTATAACGCTATCAGAAAGGACCAGCACTCACATCTGACAACTAATGTCAGAAAGGCCCAGCACTTACATTCGACCATGCGAGGAAGCAATCCTCCATGCCAAAAGGGATCTGCACTTACATATGATCATTGTAGGAACCAATCCTACAATCGCCTTAGAATGGATCTGCACTTACATCTGATCATTGTAGGAACCAATCCTATAATCGCCTTAGAATGGATCTGCACTTACATCTGATCATGTAGGAACCAATCCTATAGTCACATCAGAATGGCCCTCAGTCCCAGACTGAGCTTTCCTAGTAACTGACAAGGTGCCTCCATTCCAATAATGGCATTCAACGCTTATATCTGATCATGTAGGAACCATTCCTATAGTCACATTAGAATGGATCAACACTCATATATGACATGCGAGGAACCAATCCTCTCATCATGACTGAATGGCTCAGCCCTTACATCTAATCATGGAAGGAACCAATCCTCTCACCATGTCAGAATGTCTCACAGACTCATCACTTCCCTTTGGAGGGAACCTCAATCTAGAGAATACCAATCTTCTCCCTAAAGTACTCAAACTTCACTCTAGCTAATGGCTTCATCAACACATCAACTATCTGTTCATCTGTCGCAACATACTAGAGCTTCACTGCTCCTTTCTACACCATATCCCTGATATAGTGATACTTGATCTCGATATGCTTTGACTTTTCATGGAACACTGGGTTTTTTGACAACTTCACACAACTCTGGTTGTCGCAATGTATACAAGTAGCATCCAATTAGAGATCAAATAAATCAGATAACAGCTTCCTCAGCCATACTGCCTCACAACTAGCTGAACAAGCTACGACATACTCTGCTTCAGCTGTACTCAGTGCCACACAAGATTGCTTCCTGCTAAACCAAGAGATCACACCTGATCCCATACTAAAGCAACACCTTGAAGTGCTCTTCCTATCGATGGAACTGCCTGCCCAATCTGAATCAACATAACCCTCCAGGTTAATCTTCTAATTTGCCTCATACTTGAGCCCATATTCAACTGTAACCGTCAGGTACCTCAAAATATGCTTTGCAGCAATCAAGTGAACATGTCTCAGATCTATCAGGAAATGGCTCAAGGTGTTCACAACAAATAAAATATCTGGTCTTGTGTTCGTTAGGTACATCAAGGACCCAATCATATGACGATACATCATAGAATCAACCGCTTTTGATGAAGCATCACTCAATAGCTTCAGGTTTGATGCCATAGGTGTGGTCATGGTCTTGCAGTCCATCATCCCAAACCTCTTCAGGATCTCTATTGCATACTTCCCTTATCCAAGGGAGATTCCATCCACATTCTACCACACTTCCATGCCCAAAAAATAGTGCATCATACCTAATTCCTTCATTTCGAAGTCAGCAACAAGCTTCCTCTTCGTATCAACAATCAACCCATCCATACCTATTACAAATAGATCATCTACATACAATAGGAGTATCACTGGGTTGCCATATTCAACCTTGTAGTAAAGGTTGGAATCTGCTTTACTTTTGGTAAAGCCCAAACTAGATATAAAGCCATCAATTCTGTCATACCATGTCCTGGGTGCCTGTTTCAAACCATACAGGGATTTCTTTAATATACAAACATGAGAATCCCTACCATGTGTCTCAAAACCGAGTGGCTGCTCTACATACACTTCCTCTTCCACTACACCATTCAAGAAAGCAGTCTTGACATCCATTTGGTGTAACTTCCATTTCATCACTGCAGCCAGATCAAGTACTAATATGATGGAAGTGTATCTGGCTATAGGTGCAAAGGTTTCTTCATAATTTATTCTTTCTTTCTGGGAGAAGCCACGAGCCACAAATCTTGCTTTATATTTCTCTATGCTACCATCTACAGCATGCTTGATCTTGTAGATCCATTTGGAAGTTACAACAGACTTCCCTTCTGGTCTTGGGACAACATCCCAAACATCATTCTTCATGATCGATTGATACTCTTTGATCATAGCATCCTTCCATTCTTTCCTTTCTGCAGCTTCTTCATAGTTGGAAGGTTCTTTATTGATGAAGTCACATAATAAAGCTACATACCCGGAGCAGGACCTGGTCCTCTTCCTTTCTTTGTGATTCTCTTCTGGAGCCCCATATCTTTCTGCACCTTGGATAGATTCTTGTACCCAAGCAAGTTTCCTCTTATGAGGATTCTTCTCCTGAGGTGGATCTATAGGTTCTTGAGGTTCTTCAAATTCTCGATCTTCTTCTTGAGTTTCTTCGTTCATGGTTGTGTCATGAATTCTAGGTGCTTCTGATTCTTCAGGATCTTCAGCAAGTCTCTTTCTGGATTTGTTGTAAGCTGAGTCTTTGTCAAATGTTACGTCCCTACTAATGTTGATCTTCTTGAATCCTGGGAAGTTTATTCTGTAAGCCTTCGAGCTTTTAGAGTATCCCACAAATATACCCTTCTTTCCTGAAGGATCTAACTTTGTAATCTTTTCTTTCGGAATGTGTATATACACTGGACAGCCGAATATTTTGAGATGGATGACTTCTAGTTTCTTGCCGGAAAATACTTCTTCAGGTGTCTTGTTCTCGAGTACTCTGTGTGGAGTACATTTCTGTACGTACACTATTGTTCTGGAAGCTTCTTCCCATAGATACATGGGAATATATTGATCATGAAGCATTTCTCTTGCAGCTTCCATGATCTTTCTATTCTTCCTTTCTGCAACCCCATTCTGTTGTGGATTATATGGAGTGGGTAACTCCCTCCTAATCGATGAATCTTTGCATAACTCTTTGAATTCATTTGATGTGAATTATCCACCATTATCTGATCAAAAGGTCTTGATCTTCTTTTCTGTGTGGTTCTTGATCAAGGCTTTGAATTCCTTGAACTTGTTGAAAACTTCATCTTTGTTCTTCATAAAGTATATCCATGTCTTCCTAGAAAAATCATCAATAAAATAAACATAGTATACATACCTGGTTAAAGAACTGGATCACATTGGACCACATACATTGGAGTGAATGATTTCCAAGATTCCTTTTGCTTTGCTTTCGCTGCTTGGAAATGTCTTCTTTGTGTTCTTTCCTTTCACACATCCTTTGCAGAATCCTTCATGTTTTGCTTGAATTTATGGAAGACCTTCAACAACTTTGCTTGCAAGTGGTAGTGCTTTGTAGTGCACATGTGCAAGCCTTCTATGCCAAAGTTCATTTGGCTCTATTGTGTCATGGACCAAAGCTTGTTCTGGATGGCCCTTCAATTTGTATAATCCTCCTTCTTGTTCTCCAATTACTATTGCATCGTCAATAGTCTTTCCTCTTGGCCACATGAGGACTTGTCCATATACAAATGAAACCCTCATGCCTTTTTCATCCAGTGCAAATATGGAGAGAATATTCTTCTTTAGTCCTAGTACAAACAAGACATCCTTCATTTTCATAGACTTTCCAAAGTCTAGCTTGTAGGAGGATTCACCACTACCTTTTATGGGATATTGGTAGTCATCCCCAAGTTTCACCTTATGGGGTGAATAATGTTTGGATAGTTTCTCAAAAGTTGAATCCTGTCATGTGTTTGGAAGACCCACTGTCAATAAGACAATCTTTGCTTTCATGAGTGATAGTTCCCATGAGAGTGGAGATCAGAACATATTCTTCATCACTTGAAGAGTCTTCACTTTCTTGTTTTACTTTATTCTTGGGAGGATCATCATCCTCAGCAGTGTGAGCATGATGTCTTCTTTTGGAGTTCTTCTTCTTCTTGGATCCACTCTTATTAATGGGACAATTTCTAGCAATGTGTCCTCTTTCATCACATGTATAACATCTAAGTTTGGATGGATCCATTTTTACAAAATTTTCTCTTTGATGAGAATGCTTACCTTGGTGATGATGATTTTCTTTTCTGCCTTTCCTAGAGTGTACTGTGAGAGCTTGATATTCACTTCCCATATTTTCTTCTCGAGCTGCTATTCAAGCTTCTTCGTGTGAATATTCTTCCCACAATCTACTGAACTTGATTAGCTTCTTCCTAGCAAAGATTCCTTAGATGAAAGAATCCCATGACCTAGGGAGCCCATTCAAGGTTGTCATCACAGTTTCTGCATTCTCCACTTCTTCATTTATTGCTTCAAGTTGTTCTTTGATCTGGGAGACCCTTGTAAAGTATAACTGGATGGTCTCCTCATTCTGGATCTTTACATTCTTCAACTGGTTCCTTAGATTCATCTTTCGGTTTATGTTCTTCCCTTCAAACAGTTTGGTTAGGGCATCAAACATAGCTTTAGTGTCTTGAGGGAGGACACCTGTGGTATGAGGTGATCCTTTATTGAATCAACGATAATCCTCTTTTCCATAACCAACTTCTTCCTATGTAAGGCCTTAGCCTCATCTTCCTTTGGAACTGGAACCTCATCATTGATGTAGGAGTCCAACTCATTTTCTTCGAGGACCAGGGAGATCCTATACTTCCAGGTTCAGAAGTTATCATCTCCCTCAAGCTTTTCATCAAGCTTGGTATGATGAGACATCTTAATTGAGAACCTCAAATGGAAATACAAAATATTTAGATCTTACCAAGTCAAGATGTCGGATCTGGATTTGGAGTTGAATTTTTGCAGTGCTGGTTTAGGAGCAGATTAGGGTTTGACTTTCCAGAGTTCTATCCAAAAAAATTCTTTGATATTGATCTCTAAACTTTGATTTTGAGGAGGAGATCAATCCAAGCCTGGGCTCACTCAAAAATTCTACTTTTGTGGAAAGCCCTAATTTCTGGCAGTAGTGTCGGGTCCAAAACTGAAAAAGCTCAGAATCAGATTTTGTTTCAACAAAAAGATGTGCCCTAGGGAGGAGAGTCAGCCCAACCTTCTTTTGCTGAAAATATGTGAAGAGAGATCCAAAAAGTAGGAAGCCATAGTTCCCGCAGCTGCACAGTGTCTTCTTCTCAGGTTAGGTCTGATACCATGTTAGATTTTTAACATTTAAGCTAGCATTATATTAGGATCTTTAACTGAGAGAATAACAAGCACAACAATCAAACACAAGAGACAATGAACACAATGTTTTTCCTCGGGGAAACCATAAATGGAGAAAACCCTGCAACTTCCTCAGAGATAGAATCAGCACCAAAAACTAGGAGTTTAATCAATTTTAGACATTTATGCAAAAGAAATTGAAAAACTAGGGTTTACTGTTCCAAGAGCTTCCCACCACTGTTTTCATAAAACAAGTACATTGGACAGCTCGCCTTGAAGAGGCCAATATTTCTATCCAATCAGAAGTGTGGAATTCCAAGTTTTTAAAATTAGGATTTCTCTAACAAACCCTAGATTAGTCAACACCAAAACCAAGACGAACACCTCAAATCAGTAAGATCTAAATTTGTGCTATTTACATTTGAGGTTCTCATTTCAAAATGACTAATCACACCCAGCTTGATTAAAATATTGGTGAAGATGACAACTTCCAAGTATGGAAGTATATGACCTCCTTGATCCTTGAAGAAATTGACTTGGATCGGTGTTTCAGTAAGGAAGTTCTAAGAGCTAGAGGGAGATGAGGCTAAGGATAGAGCCAAGATAGTCATTGCAGATTCTATTAAAGATCATCTCATACCTCATGTTTCATCCTTGAATAAATCAACAATTAGTGTTCGATACTATGACAGAGAAATCGAAGAAGAATAAGATATTTTTATAACCACCTTGAATGGCCTCCCAAGATTATGGGATTCATTCATTCAAGGAATGTGTTCCAGAAGGAAGTGATTACCTTCAGCAGACTCTGGGAAGAGTGCACACAAGAAGAAGCTCGACTCATAATAAGAGAAGAGAAGATGGGAGTAACTGAAGATAAAGCTCTCACGATTCAAAGAATATCCCTCAAGCAATGAGGAATACGAAGGACTCAATCCTTGAAGAACCTCTTATCCATCTTAGCATTTGGATACGAAATGATGTTGTTATGAATGAAGAAGATGATGAAGCTGAAGGCTCAAGAAGGAGTCTACCCATGAAACAAATAAATATAAGTATTCAATTGTCATTTCATTATATTGTTCGGTTATACATTTGTTTATATTCAGTTGATGATGGGTAAGAGGTCAATGATGGTATACAACATTCCATTACTACTTATCTAGATTGAAACCTCTTTGCTGGCATATTAGGAGTAGTACACACTCTTAATAACATTGGGGTAGAATGCCTCTAGAAGTTACTGTATGTATACATGATATGGATGAATGTTGTAGCATTGGATAAAATAGTCACATGGCTATGTGACATATTTTTCACTATTAATATGTTTTGGAAATTGTGATATGTTTCTAATCATGCAACTGAACTTGACTCGTAGATAATTCCAACTAACAAGTAGAGCCAGTTCAAAAGAGGAACCTGAAGCTTCCCGAGTCAAAGACACCATGGCAAAAGAAAGAGCTTCAGAAGAATATAAAGAGAACTATAGATCCACCTCGAGAGATGAACACCACCTTGGGCTTGAGAAATAATATAAGATGAAGAATAGTATGATGAGGCTTCCAAATAAATCAAGAGGCCTTAGACACACTCTAGTTATGTGACATTGTTGAACGACATCATCGATGTAGAGCTTTCCAGCTATGAAGAAGTAGCTAAGAAGAAATGGAAGGAGACTATGATCAAAGAGTACCAGTTCAAGAAGAATGATGTATAGGATGCGGTGTCGAGACCTTAAGGTAAGTCCATAGTGTCTTCCACATGGATCAACAAGATCCAACATGTAGTAGATGGCAACATCGTGGGATACAAGGCAAGATTCATAGCACGAGGATTCTCACAGAAAGAAGGCACAAACTATGAAGAGACATTTGCACGAGTGACGAGTCAATTATACGTAGAGTAGCCACTGGGAGTTGAGACACATGAGATGAAGACTCATGTGTGCAAAATAAAGAAGGCTTGTATGAGCTTAGAAATAACCCATGGGATAGAACATATAGTTACATAAGGAGCTTGAAGATCACGTAGAGTGATGAAGATATTAACCTTTGATACAATATTGAAGATGAAAGCCTATAGAGGATGACAAGCTCATATATGGGTGTGAGAAGAACTTTTCAACAAAGTTCAAGATAGAGGATCTTGGTATCCAGTGATACATAGAATACTAGTAGTAGAGGAAGCTAATTGTCACTCCATTACAAAATGTTTCAATACATAGAGTACGAAAGGAAGAGGGAGAATGATGCTCAACATGGTACGACAGGATGGACAACTTACTGATGGATCTAGGATTTGATGAGATTAAAGAGGATTACAACCTTTAATTCAAGTTTGAAGGAAGAATACCAATGATTCTCCTGTTATATGTTGATGACCTATTCTTGATAGGAAAAGAGGAACAATTTAAAAATGCAAGAATGAGACTTGCTACAGAGTTCAAGATGAAGGACATGGGTTTGATGCACTACTTTCTAGGCATGGAGGTGTGGCAGAGTGGAGATGGAATATTCCTTGGACAAGGGAAGTATGTAGAGGAGATCTTGAAGAGGTTTGGGATGATGAAATACAAGGCCATGTACACACCTATGGCTTTGAAACTAAAGCTATTGAGTAATGCAACATCAGATTCGGTTGATGCCATGATGTATCGTCAAATGATTGGATCCTTGATGTGCCTGATGAATACGAGATCAAAGATTTTCTTTGCTATGAACACATTGAGTCAATTCCTGATTGATTCGAGACATGTTCACTTGATTGCTCCAAAGCATATTTTGAGGTGCATGAAGGGTACAGTTGATTATGGGCTCAAGTATCATGTGAATCAAAAGATTAAATTGGAAGATTATGTGCATTCGGATTGGGTAGGCAGTGCTATTGATAGGAAGAGCACTTCAGGGTGCTGCTTTAGTATGGGATCAAGTGTGATATCTTGGATTAACAAGAAGTAGTCCCATGTGGCACTGAGTACAACTGAAGCAGAGTATGTCGCATCTTGTTCGACTAGTTGTGAGGAAGTATGGCTAAGGAAGCTACTGTCTGATTTGTTTGATCTCTAGTTGGATGCTACTTGTATATATTAAGACAACCAAAGTTGTGTGAAGTTGTTTGAGAACCCGGTGTTCCATGACAATTCAAAGCATATCAAGATCAAGTATCATGATATCAAGGATATGGTGCAGAGAGGAGCAGTGAATCTCCAGTATGTTGCGACAGACAAGTAGATATCCGATGTATTGACCAAACCGTTATCTAGAGTGAAGTTTGAGTACTTCAGAGAGAAGCTTGGTGTTCTTTAGATCGAGGTTCCTTCCAAGGGGAAGTGATGATTCCAGAAGACACATATACACATGAGCCTTTTCGACATGGTGGAAGGCGAGGTCCTCCCATGGTCATTGATGTAAGTGCTGGAGCGTTTCCGACATGGTGGCAGGCTAGGTCCTTCCATGGTCATTGATGTAAGTGTTGGAGCCTTTTCGACATGGTGGCAGGCTAGGTCCTCACATGGTAGTTGATGTAAGTGTTGGAGCCTTTCCTACATGGTGGCATGAGAGGTCCTCCCATGGTCATTGATGTAAGTAATGGATCCTTTCTGAGATGGTGGCAAGATAGGTACTTCCATAATCATTGATGTAAGTGCTGGAGCATTTTCGACATGGTGGCAAGCTAGGTTCTCCCATGGTCATTGATGTAAGTGCTAGAGCCTTTCTGACATGGTGGTATGATAGGTCCTCCCATGGTTGCTGATGTAAGTGTTGGAGCCCTTTTGACATGGTGGAAGTCTAGGTCCTCCCATTGTCATTGATGTAAGTGTTGGATTCTTTCCCAGATGGTGGTAGGATTGTCCTCCCATGATGGTGGATGTAAGTGTTGTGTTATGTGTATTTGGGATGTGATCCATGTGAAGATGGGATGATCTGAAGATGATGAGGTAATAGTAGGGTACACAGGTGTTGCAAGGCATGTAATCAGTCCGGGGATGCTCCTTTAGGTTTTGCAGTGGCATATAATTAGTCTTGGGAGATCCTGCAGGTTTTGCAAGAGGCATATAATAAGTCTTGAGATGTACCTACTTGATGGCTTGCTCTCAGAGATGATGAAGACCTAGAAGATGGATAGGCCTACATCCAACATGAAAAATGGCTGACACTATAGAAACTTTTGATGATAGATAGTATGGGATGATGACCAAATTATAAGAAGATGATGGAAATAACTAAGACGAAGACTCTATGACTCCGTGGTGATGACGGCGTAATGAAGACCTAACCAAATGTGTTGATGACTGTGTAGAGAGAGAATACCTTCCTAGTTAAGAGGGAGTGTTGATGTATTTGTAACTTCAAAAGATATTCTGATGTATATTATCGTTGTATGTTGTTGTACCCCCATTGGGGATGTGTGTTACCCATTTACGGGATGTCTAAATTGTGTCTAGACCTTGAGGTACAACCTCCATTGTACGTCTGGGAAATAGTCCCTAGTGTAACATCATGTAATATATAATTGTGGTCTCTCTAGGAGAAGTGGGCCCCATGTGATATGAAATGTAGGCTCGGGTCTTATATTTGGTGAATGATTTCAAAGGGTATAGATAGGGAGGCACTCTCCCTCATTTATACACACCTCACACACTCTCTAAGGTGCATGAGAGAGAGAGAGAGAGAGTCAGAGGAGATAAATATAGCTGTTGAACATTTCTTATTACTGCTTTTGATCATCTTACTATTCTGAAGAAGTTTGCAGGGTTTTCTCCTTTATGGTGTTCCCGATAAAAATATTTGTGTCTTGTGCATCTTTTATATCTTATGCATTTTGCAGTACTTGTTATTCTTTCAGATAAATATCCTAGATAATCTAATAAGATATTAAGAAAATCTAAAAAAACCTAATTGCAAGCACCAACTCACAGACTACAGGTTCCAACATGTAAGTAGTTCTATCTATTGTGCAAGCACCAACTTCTTGATTTCAAGCACCGACCTAAATGGATATGAGTATTATTTTCATAAGTTCCAACTTACTATAGTCATGCACCAACCTAATTGAACACTGCATTATACTCTTCTTGTTCTTCATCACTGACTAAATGGAAGCACTGACTCCCCTTTTGTATTCTCCAACACCAATTGGAAGGAAGCACCAACTCCCTTTTGAATTCTCCAGCACCAACTGGAAGGAAGCACCAACTCCCTTTTCTTGGCCCTTCCTTCCATCCTGAAATGAATATATTATAATATAACAATGATCTATGTCTACTTTGATTTTAATCTACTACATCTGTGTCCTTTGAAATCTGCGTCTCAACGATCAACGATCCTGGATTTCATCTCATTCAATATCAAAAGTTTTCCACCTCTGTGTTCTATGATCTATGTCCTTTGCAATCTTTACATAAACACCTCAACACTTATGCAATATGCATCATTTACTATGTATTCTCTTTGTACATCCTGGTACAAGGAATACTTATAATTTGTGCATTGTATGTTGTTCTTCTTCATCAATTTTGCGCTATCGGCTCTCCGTTGTATAAACTTGTTCAATATCTACAAGCCATTGATTCTGTAGAATTAGAATTTTTCCAAATCAAAATATCACATCTTCTTCATCTTCAAGCTTACTTTAATACTTCCATATCTCGCTTATTTCTAATATTTCTTGCTCAATAGATGTGTCCACAAGTTGGGATTTCTTTCGTCGGTGTCACCCCAACTCTTTTACTCCTTGGTTAAACTAACTACTTCATTTCATCTTTCAATGGTGTATCCCTTATTGATAATTCAAAATCTTGGTATTTTGTGCACTTAAGTTCATTGACTTGGTAGTATCTACACACATGGGTCCCATGTCTTTGTTCGATTTGCGCACTTAATTCCATTGACTTGGTGGTATCTACACACATGACTCCCATGTGTTTGTGGGATTTGTGCACTTCCTAAACTTCCTTAATATTCTCTGTATACTGCTTCAAACTTGATTTGCATATATAGAGAGACACTGTCTGATATTGTTGAGACTTGTATACACTTCTATATATTTCTTCAAACTGGATTTTTACTCAGCATTACCAATTGTGACATCTAAGTTCGTGACATCATGATTTTTGTTTGGCATTCATCAACATGTTTCTTGTTTGACATCAACATCCATCTTGTTTGTTTGGCATCAAACTTGTTTCTTGTTTGAAATCAATGACAACACCAAAGTCCAACAATCTCCCCCTTTGGCATTGATGTCAACAACAACTAAAGATGATCTCCCCCTGAATATGAGCTCGTATGATGTGGAAAAAATACTCCCCCTATGTTCATGCCATTTTCATTTTGTATTTGTGCAATTCTTTCCTCTTTAGCATTCAGTTTCTATTCACCATTTCACTTTTCTCCATTCTCCCCCATTGACATCAATGGTAAAGGGATTATCCTCCTAAGTATTGGACTCCCCTGGATTCATAATTCTCAATTCATCTTCTTGTTACTTATACTACACTGAACATTCTTCCATGTCATAGATATTCATTTCTGCGTCATTTACTAACTTTAAATTACTGTTTTTTATTGCTTACTGACCTTGTCTTCATTAATGTAATTTTGCACACTTTGTCACATGATTTTGCACACAATAAAATCTCACTTGATGAGTGTCATTAAATTAACCTGTGGTCACACATATTCCCATTTTTCATTTGACGTGGATTTGACATACTTGATGTAGTAATCTTTCTCGAGGCACGATATGTCATTTATGACCCATGTACTCACAATTTTCTCACTTAATTGGCATAAATTGTTCGTCAATTCGATTATTAATGCACTTGAATTCCTATTTTTTATCATTGTTTTTCACTTATGTTGCAATGGAAACCCCTCAACAAATTTATGTGGGAATTGCTATACTTTCTAAGGAAGTAGAGTCTTAATGGGAGGAACTTGCAAAATTCAAGGGCAAGTTTTGAGAATTTGACATCTCAGGTTGAGGAAGATGATATACAAAGATGGTATTCAAAATCTCAAGTGAACCAAAGAAATGTAGATGAGATTAATCCTTTGAAGAGTCAGATGGATCAAAAGGAACTTAAACCAATGTAGTATCTTCAAGGAGCATCCAACATTACCACTTCTGAGAAGCATTCATCTCCCGAAGCAGAATTTTGAATTACATTGTTAGGTAACATTGATACTAAATTACGTTTGTCATTGCTGGATTCTAATCTGTAGCTGCTAATGGATTCAATTTTGTGCACCAATATGCCTTCCAAATTTTAACAAATGTATGTTGGTCACAGTTTCTTTTGTACTCTTCTTCTTGTACTCCATTTGTGGCCTAGTCATCCTCCTATGTCACGTCCCTTCTCCTCTCTCTCTCACCGAGGAGAGGACGCGACTCACTGTGCTCCTGCCATCATCTATCATAACCAGGGATCTATCCCCATGAACATAAACATAATGCATTGAAATAAAATACCTATGCATATTTATACCAAATGAAAATACAGTGGAAGCAAATACAATTCAATACATTCAACATGTTCATAATAATTCATAAAACAAATATAGTTGTAGAAGTAAAATTCAAGAGAGCACTTATTTTGAAAATGAGCTTCCCCACAACTAGCTATGTCGCTGCAATATTCCACCCAACCATAGGCCAGTGTGCTCATCAATTTATCAGCACCACTTCCACCCCCGATATGGTCATGATTTCCACAAGGAACTAGGGAACAACAAGCTCACACATAGCGAGATACACATAAAGTTTCAGCCAATCCAATCTACAATTGGGTTTATCAGGCTGCTAAGGAAGTGGAAAGGTAGAATTGCTAAGCAAGTGAGCTTAACGACATAGCTATGGACACCTACAGAAGATCTATATAGCTTGGCATCCACAATAACTACACACCCAACACAATGTAGTATTCCCTTCACTGCTACATAGTCCCTCAGGCCATACCTTCCCTTCCAGTGCTCTTCAGGGTGTGCATAGAAGATTAGCTAGCCCCTCTTGATCTATCTATGAGGTTCCTCTCTTCACTAGGTTTATCAAGCCAATTTGGGCCTCTTCCACTCTGAAGTCTTTCAGACCAAAACAAGGGTGCACACAACAAAAAAATACAAATGCTGGGTTTGTAGAAAAATGTTTTGGCAACCAAAACGAAATTTCTAGATGGGGAAAATCAACCCATGGGAGAGCAATTTGATTTCAGCAACATTCTTGGGCATTACAGGGGAATAAACGACCTCCTTAAACCCAAAAATCATGAAATCCCTTTTCCCATCCACTGAGTAACACAAAAAAAGATTTCTGCGTATGAAAAAATGAGGAAAACAATAGGAAATCGTGAGGGAAAATGCCCAACAAGCTCCAACTATGTGAGGGATCAAAACGCATGGGTGAATAATGGAATGAGAAGCAATTTCTGGGTGTTAACTTGCCCCATAAGTCAAAATTTGTTTTTTCCAAAAATTATGGCTTTTTCCAATACGAAATTGACTCCCATACTCCTCCCTTCCTAAGGCATTAACTACCTCAACCAACTTCTCGAAGAAATAAATGATTGAGTGCATAAGACAAAAAAGGTAGTTGAGAGTTTTATGGGTTCTCCCATTGACATTTGGCTTAACACTATTGTCTCAAGGGTTTGAATAACTTCCCTCCCTATTCCTTGTGAAATCATGCCCCCAACACTTTGTTGCATTGAATGGCTAGTTGTGGGTACTTTTATTAAATTGCATATATACACAATGTCTCAATTTATAATGTGTCTGGCTAGCATGAAAACCATAGGTTTCGATTTTAATTGATGATACACATAAATGATAAATTGATGGCAAGGCCGTGGCCTTGAGCTCCTCACCGTGATTTAATAATTGTATGTACATCATATACAATTTTAATGCAATAGGGGTCAAAATTGGTGTTGAGCCGCAAAAACACCACATTTTATTCATCTTTTACATACCATTTATCACCTTATTCCTATCTTATCCTTCCATTAAATCATTAATATTCACCACTTTCATAATAAATATGGTTTTATATTACCATTTTCCAAATCATTTATTTTTGAGTATTTTGAGTGAATTTGTGGTTGATTATTGAGAAAAATAACATATTTTCATTATACTTTAAAGTTGGATGAGTTTGGTAATGTTTACAGGTGTATTTGAAGACTTAAACAAGCTC
Organism: Pseudotsuga menziesii; assembly: GCA_001517045.1. NCBI lineage: Eukaryota > Viridiplantae > Streptophyta > Pinopsida > Pinales > Pinaceae > Pseudotsuga > Pseudotsuga menziesii. Next base: position 174,908 of record LPNX010316082.1, on the reverse strand, counting down.
AAAAGTTACTACTTAGCTTCAAATTCGAATTTCATCCTCAAGATGTGGGCTAATTTCAAGGAGAAGATCATGGAAATTTGGAGAGAATATCTCATCCAATATTTGTTGAGAATTTAAAGGGATGAGTTGTAGATTTGTTGAGAGTTTAAAGGGATGAGTTGTAGATTTGTTGAGGATTTTAATGGATAATTTGAGAGAATAGTGGATCTATAATTATGATCAGTTATCTTGAATCCATGTATAAATATGAGGGCTCTCCCCTCATTTTGGTTAGAGATATCTCTTGTGGTTTAGAAGTAGAGAATAGTTCAGAGTTAGTCATAGAATAGATTTTGATGGTTATGTAATGGAGATGATGCTTTGATGCACATCCTTTGATTCTCTTCTGTTAATAAAGATTTTCATGATTTCTTTCTATGAGTTGTTCATATATATTTTCAGTTATGTTTTCCTTATGAATTGTTAGTATAGATTTACCGTGAGCTCACAAGTTATTGTCAATTGCTTTATACCAGTTTATTTCATGCAATTTCAGTCTTTCTTTATCAAGTTGATTTATGCAATTTCATGTTTTCTGCAAATAGATTTATTTCCAAACAATTTCTTGTTTTTAGAACTTAGATTTAATTTCAGTTATAGATTAAGTTCAGCGACACTTTTCCCCTACATATATTTTGTATGTACCTCACAAGTTTACACTCTCCCCGGGTTGCCAATTAATCGTTGGAATTCTGTTATAATTTGATGGTAGAAGGCATGTTAGCCTTCCATTATGATACAATTTGAAAGTATACAAATGGTAATGCAGAAATGCAAGGAAAAAAAAGACAATAATGTGTTTTTTTGTTGTAACAATCAATCCTGTGAAAACAAAGATAATTTTGT
>LPNX010316082.1:3621-173989 GCA_001517045.1 Pseudotsuga menziesii | reverse complement strand
TATATATATATATATATATATAAATATATATAAACTTAAAAAATATAACAAAACATGAAATTGACCGATGTTGAACCTGCAATTTAAACATAAATATATACATACAAGTATAAAACAAAACATAAAATAAAACAAATTGCTTCTTATACACACTGCTTCTTGTACACGCTGAAATATGAAAACTAGGGCCATTTTGCAAGGGTATATACTATCATGCTTCAGTGTATGATTTAGTGATGCTTGAAAACTAGAGCTGGTTGAATGAACTCGACAAGCTTGCTGGGAGATAAAACAACGACTGGTCATTTAATGGAGGCTGGTTAAAGTTACTCAATAGTGATGTTTACCAGTAATGCACTCCTTTACTATTCATTGAATTTAATCCTGCTGTGTGTGTATTCCCACCCACCTATTTCGTAGGGGTTGGTAACTAGAGTAGAGTGTAACCGTAATGGGAATCATTAATTTTGATTTCAATGGATTAGATTGCATATGGATCCAATTATCTTTGGCATTGGCAGTAGTTACATTATTTACTAAATCAAGGGTATCGGCGAGGTTTAACTCCAAATTTCCTGCCACCGATTCCAACAATAATGCCACTGCGCCAGTGGACCGGTGCTTGTTACAACAAACTTGTGAATTGGATGCAACAACCAGACACAGTCAAATGCCACCAACTCTAACTGATGAGAAGTTGAAAACACATTAAATTTTTGAGATCAAATCTGTGACATCCAAAAACAGGCACATGAAATGTTGCAACGAGACAATGCAAAATATAAGTCCTAACATGATAAGCATTGTATTCCTCATTGATTTCAAATTGGGGATTAGGTCAAGTTGCATCTCAAGAATAAACACTTCACTAGTCCATACATGAAGCTAAAGCCTTTGCGATATGGTTCGTACACTATTCTTAAGCATATTCAAAAATTCACTTTCCAGCTCAACATTCCTTCATGTTTGGGTTTGCATCCAATATTTAATGTGGATCTACTTTGACCATACCACATACCTCTGTAGGAACTGAACGTCTTGTAGACAATAGAACCCGAAGACATCCATACAAATATTTAGGAGCCTCTTCCTTGCGACACCATTGTGGGACTACAAATACGCCATACAAGGACAAACACAATTCTATTGTTTTAGGTGGATAAATCGAGGAAAATCCCAGCATAAGGAAAATGAGACCTTGCTACTAAGCTAACCAACAATTTCCTCATATGTATGAGCAAACAATGGGGAACATTGTTTCTTAAGGAGGGAGGTATGATCCATCCATCAGTTGGAATTGTTTACTAGCTTATACGAGTTCAACTTCGACTTTGACAAGTCTTCACCTTGACATGAAATCGATAGGTTCAAAGTCATCTTTGATAGATTCAACACCTTGACAAGCATCATCGACACCAAAGATCGACATGACTACGACAAATTGTCTCTATATCTTCCAGTCGTCTGTAACTGTTGAAATTTTGAATTGTTCCAAATTCTCTTGTAACTAAACATAACGGGTAGGCAACCCAAGCATTCTTAGCACTCTATATAAGCATGTACATTATTTAGATACAAAATCAAGTAATAGAGGAGTAACGAAAGAAAAGAGATTGGTTAAAACTCTTGCATATTGTCTGTGCATGTGTGTATGTTTCTGTGTGTATTGTATTTAATTCTTTGTTGATTATTAATTTTCTTTCTCCATAAAAATACTTGATTCATTGAGTTGAACTATTGTGCCCGTCATGCACTTGGGTACCCGAATCATATATTGTGAACATCAACAATAACTATGGTTTAGATGTGTATTTTTTATATATCATGCATGTGACGACAGTTCCATGTATTCTTATATGTTGTGAATGTGTCAAAGGATTGGCCTTATTTCTTATTGTGTCTGTGTCTATGATAACCCATCCCTTTATTTCGATGGAGTTGTTTTTTGATGTTTTCTTGAATTAATTCCCTTCCACAACTGAAGAAATCTGATTCTGATAGTCCCTGTAGATATCTCAGGTGAGACTGGACCTTTGCAGGTGTTTCCAATGAGGTTATGCTCTGTCGATACGATATATTAGGATTTGTTAGATAACTAGGGAAATGTGAACCTAGTTTAGTGGAAAAGACACCAACAAACTAGTATTATTTTTCTTCTTGTAAATACAACTCCTTCATTATGCAAGTTCTGATTATACTAATGTGTTGTATCTACACACATTTATGTGATTACTAATGGAATCCAATTTTGGTTTTCTTCTAAATAAATAATTATATGTCTATTGATACTATTATAGAAATGATTTTTTGATTTGAGTATGTATTCTTCTTACTTTGGCCATCACATATAAATAAGTGTAATCTTTGTGCAACAATATTTTAGCTACAATGCATGTTACTACCCTGAATTCCAAAACAAAAGAGATGCTAAATTCAAGTATCTTCCCCTCAACTTCAGTGATCAACAAGAAGGGAAACTACCTTTTTTTGCTTCCAAAATACTTGGATAGTTTATTTCAATTTCACATGCCTATGGATATTGCTTTATCAATTTCTTGTTGTGTGAAGAACCTCTTTGATACTGTCTCGAACTACTTTCTTTTTCCCTCCATATTTTTCTATCATTGTTATATGAAATAATTCTTTCTGAATGTCTCACTATTCTCAGACAATATTAATCCTTATTCCCAAAACCATCATAGGAATAACATCTTATAGTGTGACAATACTTCTCTATATGGACAATATAATTACATCTCAAGCATTTGACTATACTAAATTTATTTTTATAACAAAAAAATGTTCATACCTGAAACCAACTCTTTCTGAATGTATATCATACCTCTTCTAAAATGTATTTTCTTGTTTTGGAACAAACCCCTAATTGTTGGTGCATACCTTTTCAATTGTTCCATCATAACCAATACCTATCTTTTCTTCTGGAGACCTTTGACTGCTCAATATCTCATTCAAGATGATCATATTGATGTTGAATTTTGCTTTAGTTTCTGTGTCAAAACACATTTTGACACTTCTTAGAACTACACAGTCTTATATTTCATGTTTGAATAGTCTTTGACTTTCCAAAGATTGGTTTTGTCTTTTTACATCAACCCATTCACTTTTCAATTGTGAGATTTATATTTTCTTTTGCTCATTATTATCTATTAACAACTCATTTTCCCTTCTAGTTTGCTTTAGAGATTCTTCTATCACAAGATTATTTTCTTCAAGTATTTTGACTTCATTTAGTTTGCAATCCAGGTGTATTTCAAGCTCCCTTTCCTTCTTACTCATCTATTTTTCCAATGTTTCTTCAGTGACCTTGACCTCCTTGGCTTGTTCTTCTTATTTTTCCAATTGCTCCTTTGACAATGTGTTCATTCTTCTTGACTACATTAATTCTTCCAAGGAACTAACCATTTCACCTTCCCAATCAACCTCTGCATTTTCCTCATTTTTTGATTTGGAGATTTCTTCTATATTGCTCGATCCCTCTTCTGCTTTATATTTTGAAGGTGATATATAAATCATATTGTAAGAATGCTTTCTTATTGATTTTAATGTGTCTCTTCACTGGATGATCCTTCCTTGATAAAGGAGTAGAAATTATCTTCATCTTCTGAGTCTTCATCCTGAATAAATGACATGAAAAGAACTTCCCTTGAATTATCATCACTATTTCTTCTTTTAATGACCCCTTATCTTCTTTAGAGTATAGGATCTTTCTTTGTTTAGGGAAATTCCTTTTGTATCTAGACTTGTTCTGATGATGTGTCTTCCTTCATTCTCTATGATATACATCATCTTTGTTGTCATTGTACTTAGTTTCTTTGTAAGGATGTTTTTAGGAAAAATGACCTAAGAATCCACAAGAAAAAAATTTGAACGATAACTTTCCTTTGTATTTTACATGTCCCCTTTTTAATTTTTTCAAAAAATTGGATTCTTCTTTTCCTGATCCATCATACATTAACCCAAAATGTCCTACCTGCGACGGTTCAAAATCATCCTAACGATAATATTAATCAATGTTTTGTATATACCAGTAGGGACATCTTTCATTCTTAAACCATTCCTTGGAATATATACTTTTCACTTGAAAATTTTATTGATCATCTAGTTTTTCTCCAGTTTGGGGGTTTTCCAAGAGCTAAAAATATCTCCCCCTTTGCATGGAATTTTTATTGCTTGGGAAAGAAAATCAAGGTTGAGATATACCCTCTTCTTAAATATTCTCAATTCCATATTCACAACATCATGATTTAAAAAAATTTCATCTATCTCCTCATTATCAAAACTTAACATTCCAAACAAAAATTCGAACACTTCTTCTTTCCTCGAGATAGTTTCCATACCTGATGGCCAATTCTTTTCATCTCTCCGTGCATCACTACAAGCATGGAATTTGTTAACTGTGAACCTATCATTTATTGATTTCCTTGTTTCAAATGTGATCACAAAAGAGGATGCCCCCATTTGAACTGCGCCTTTGGTAGAGGACACCCATGTTTCAAGTGTGACCATTGTTGTCTAGGTTGAAGCAAAGTTTATACATGCATACTGTATTTCATACTCAAACAAATTTTGCACACCAAATGTATTTGAGAAACATAAAAAAGGCACGGTGTAGGATACTTACCAGTATTTCCAAGTCATAATTCATTACTTGGCAATGCATGTTTCCTTAGGCTAACATCCAACTTTTTAGTCTTTTTAAGGCCTTATCCTTGGAGGGAATTTTAAAAATGGGTTGTACTTTTAAATTGAGGCATGAGGCATGGGTTTGGTCAACAAACATAAAAAAAAGTATAAAGACATAATCTATCACTTTTTTAAACAAGCATAGATCCATCTTAAACCCAGATTTACCAAACACCGAGAGGGATCCAATTTATTCATGTGTATTTTTTTTATCTTAGATTTTTTACATTTTCATAAGAAATTTCAGCTCAAGAAATATAATCCCTCGCTTGGTGCTTTTACGTTTTAATTTTTTATTTTATTGGCCAAGATTGATTTTTTTAAATCTTTTTTATTTTCGAAGGTAACATGATTTTTTTAATTACTTTTTTATTTTAAATTTTTTAAATTTTTTGTTATGTTATGTTATGTTACATTACATTACGTGAAAACATCTCCCCCTTATTGGGCTGTAGAGAACCTTGCTTCTCTTGGTGCAACGAAACATATACCAATCTTGGAATGCATTTTTCTAAACCCACTCACATAATTTTGTAGAATAATGATCTCTTCGGTCAACCTAGGTTTAGACTTCCCTGTTCATCAACAAAGCCCCTGATATCAGCCCGACAAAGTATAACTCTGTCGGAAACACTTGTGGCGTAGATGAGGTATCGCCCGATATATCTATGGGGACTTCTAGAACCATATTTCAATAGTTATGGAAGGATATTTTCTTACCTTAGCATCATCTGGGAACTCAACAAAAACCAAGGAATAGAATCATACATATATCAAGAAATAGAAGATATTGATTCGTTGAAACACATAGACAGTTATAGGATTTAACACATACTAATCGTTATTTCTCACTATTATATCATTATATGCTCGACATACTTAAATATATTCATTCATGACAAACATTCATTCATCATAGATGCAAATATCACAAACATAAAGAACATATTTAATGTGGAAACACATACGGGAAAAACCACAAAGGTGATCTTCATATGGCATGAGTAATATTTAAATGCCTTTGGATTGCACACATAGCCTTCAAACTCTTATTTAGATCTTCTATACAATCAATGAATTGTTTACTGGTCTCATGCTATTAGGTTTATGTCTCTCTCTCTGGTCCTCCTCTTCGTCTATATCTATCTATGTATGTTATCCAATCCACACACATCTTGGATCGACTTTATAAGATTTTACACTTCTTGATTTACCGGTCGATCGATTCTCAACTGTTAGTACATCTTGCTATATTTAAATATAGGCGATATTGTCCTAGTTTACAATTAGTATTTATTCCCAAAATAGACTATTAACTACTTCTTACCCAAAAATTTTGTTGAACTCCTTTTTCCAACTTTTTCTTCTCCTCTTTTGTTGCAACCTCTTCCATCGCGGCCTTTGCTCACCTTGCAATTGGAATCTTCATTTCTTTGAAGAAAATTATGTTTATATTTTGCTAGGGACAACATGTGCTCAACACTCACCTATGGATTGTACTGAGCCACTTTAGTATGGAATTTCTATCGGGTTGATTTTACTTTGAAACTTCTAAGATATTTTCATTACTACTTTGGCTTCTTGCTGCACCTCTTCCTAGAATTTCTGCAATTGTTCCACATGTTTGGAATTGATATGTTCTGAAGTTGCTACTTCTGTCGCACCCAGTGCCTTTCTCACTCTTTCATCAATTGGGTGGATTGTTCCTATAGACTTCTATGCTTCCTCCTATAATTATACTGTTGATGTATATGTAACTTCGGAATGTATTCTTCTATGTATTTCATATATTGTAACCCGATGTTTATTCCGGGATGTTTCTATTATGTATTTGAGTCATGTGGTTATGCCCCGATGTTCCGATCGGGAGGATTAATAATGTAATCAAGTCATATCAAGTCATTAGGTAAGTCCCCACTGTTATGGGGCACTTGAGTTATTATACACTAATTAAGGTGTAGGCTCGAGTAGTATTTATTAGGTCGAGCTTACGTGTGAAATGGTAATTCAAGTGAACGGACTAATATAAATAGAGAGGGTGAGTCTCTCTATTTATCACTTGTGAATTACATCACTTTCTCTCTCAAGTGTGGCGCACTTTTGGAGAAGGAAATTCTTGGGCTTGACAGAAGACAGAAGGCTGCTGTTGTGTTGGGAGGTCATCTTACTGTTTTGGGTTCACATCTTGTGGTGATACTATCTTAGAGGAAGTTGAGGGGTTTTCTCCATTTATGGTTTCCCCTCCCAAAATATTTGTGTCTCTTGTTTCTTGATGTGCTTATGTGATTGCTGTGCTTGTTATTCTCTCAGTGAAAAGATCTTGTCATAATGCTAGCTTAAATGTTGAAAAACTAACATGGTATCAGAGCTAACCTGAGAAGAAGACACTGTGCAGCTACGAAGGATAGGGATTCCTTGTTTGTGGATCTTTCTCCACTATTTTTCAGAAAAAGTAAGGTGGACTTACTCTCCTCCCTAGGGCGCATCTTTCTGTCGAAACAGAATTCAATTCGGAGGACTTTCAGTTTTGGACCTGTCACTGGGGCCGGAAATTAGGGCTTTTTTATTGAAGAGGAATTTTTTAGTGGGACCAAGCCTGGATTGTTCTCCTATCCAAAATCGAAGTTAGGAACAAGTTTGAAGTCATTTGGGTGGATAGAACTCCAGAAAAGAAAAACCCTAGTTGCTCCTGAACCAGCTTTGCAGGATTTCAGCTCAAGCTTCAGATTTGACATCTTGAACCTGGTAAGATCTAAAATCTTTTGTATTTACATTTGAGGTTCTTATTTAAATATGTCTCATCATACCAATCTTGATGAAAAGCTTGAGGGGGCTGATAATTTCCGAGCTTGGAAGTATAGAATCTCCTTGGTCCTGGAAGAGAATGAACTAGACTCCTACATCCATGAGGAGGTTCCAGTTCCAGAGGGAGATGAGGAAAAGGCTCTCCATAAGAAGAATATGGTTATGGCAAAGAGGATCATTGCTGATTCTATCAAGGATCATCTTATCCCTCAGGTGTCCTCTCTCAAGACACCTAAAGCTATGTTTGATGCCCTAACCAAATTGTTTGAAGGAAAGAACATTAATCGGAAGATGACCCTAAGGAACCAGTTGAAGAATGTGAAGATTCAAAATGCAGAAACTATTCAGTCATACTTCACAAGAGTTTCTCAAATCAAAAAACAATTAGAAGCGGTTGATGAAGAAGTGGAAAATGCAGAAATTGTCATGACTACTTTGAATGGCCTCCCTAGGTCATGGGATGCTTTCATTCAAGGAATCTCTGCTAGGAAGAAGTTAGTCAAATTCAGCAGACTATGGGAAGAATGTTCTCAAGAAGAAGCACGGATAGCAGCTCAGGAAGAAAATATGGGAAGTGAAGATCAAGCCCTCACAACCCACTCAAAGAAGGAAAGAAGAAAACCTTATAAAGGTAAGAACTTTCACCCTAAAAGAGATATATCTAGAATTAGATGTTATACATGTGATGAAAAGGAACACTTTGCTAAAGATTGTCCTAAGAGCAAGAACCACTCTCAAAAGAAGAAGTGGAGCAAAAGAAGACATCATGCCCACACTGCAGAGGATGATGAACTATCCAAGAAGAGATCCAGATATGAAAGTGAAGACTCTTCAAGCGAAGATGAATATGTTTTGATATCAGCTCTCACAGGTAACATTACTCATGGTAGTAATGATTGGCTTATAGATAGTGGATCTTCCAAACATATGACAGGGTTCAAGGAATCTTTTGTGAGACTATCAGAACATGAATCACCTCACAAGGTGAAATTAGGAGATGACTACCAATATCCAATAAAAGGTAGTGGGGAATATTCTTACAAGCTGGACTCTGGTAAGTCTCTAACAATGAAAGAAGTATTGTTTGTTCCAGGACTTAAGAAGAACCTTTTATCCATTTCAGCATTGGATGCAAAAGGAATGCGGGTTGCATTCATAGATGGTCAAGTCATCATGTGGCCTAAAGGAAAGACTATCGATGATGCGGTAGTGATTGGAGAACAAGAAGGAGGCTTGTACAAATTAAAGGGCCATCCAGAACAAGCCTTGGTCCATGATTCAGTAGAGCCAAATGAACTTTGGCATAGAAGGCTTGCACATGTGCATTACAGAGCACTACCTATTGCAAGCAAAGCTGTTGAAGGTCTTCCAAAATTCCAAGCAAAGCATGATGGAGTTTGCAAAGGATGTGCGAAAGGAAAGAATACAAAGAAGACATTCCCTAGCAGCGAAAGCAAAGCCAAAGGAATTCTAGAGATCATCCATTCTGATTTATGCGGTCCAATGTCATCAAACTCACTAAGCGGGTATGCATACTATGTTTCTTTTATTGATGATTTTTCTAGAAAGACATGGATTTATTTTATGAAGAACAAAGATGAATTATTTAGCAAGTTCAAGGAATTCAAAGCCTTGATCGAAAACCATACTGAAAAGAAGATCAAGACCATTAGATCAGATAATGGTGGAGAATTCACTTCAAATGAATTCAAGGAGCTATGCAAGGAATCAGGGATTAAGAGGGAGTTGTCCACTCCTTATAATCCACAGCAGAATGGGGTTGCAGAACGGAAGAACAGAACTATCATGGAAGCTGCAAGGGCTATGCTTCATGATCAAGATCTACCTATGCATCTTTGGGCTGAAGCTGCTAGAACAGCAGTGTATGTACAAAACCGCACTCCACACAGAGTGCTCGAGAACAAGACTCCTAAAGAAGTCTTCTCCGGAAAGAAACCAGAAGTCATCCATCTCAGAATATTCGGCTGTCCAGTGTACATACATATTCCTAAAGAAAAGAGAACAAAATTAGATCCCTCAGGAAAGAAGGGCATATTTGTGGGATACTCTGAAAGCTCGAAGGCTTACAGAATCTACTTTCCAGGATACAAGAAAATCGACGTCAGTAGTGATGTAACTTTTGATGAAGACACAGCTTACAACAAATCCAGAAAGAGACCTACTGAAGAACCTGAAGAAGCAGAAGCAGAAGCACCCAGGATCCATGATACAGTCATAAATGAAGAAGCTCAAGAAGAAGATCGAGAAGTTGAAGAACCACAAAGACCAGTAGATCCACCTTCAGAGAAGAATCCTCATAAGAGGAAACCTGCTTGGGTACGTGAACTTATCCAAGGTGCGGAAAGATATGGGGCTCCAGAAGAGAATCAAAGAGAAAGAAAAAGAACCAGATCAAATTCCGGGTATGTAGCTTTACTATGTGATTTCATTGATAAAGAACCTTCAAGTTATGAAGAAGCGGCAGATCAGAAAGAATGGAAGGATGCGATGATCGAAGAATATCAATCGATAATGAAGAATGATGTTTGGGATGTTGTCCCAAGACCAAAAGGGAAGTCAGTTGTCACTTCCAAATGGATCTACAAGATCAAGCATGCTGCAGATGGTAGCATTGAAAAATACAAGGCAAGATTTGTGGCTCGAGGATTCTCTCAGAAAGAGGGAGTAGACTATGAAGAGACCTTTGCACCTGTAGCCAGATACACTTCCATCAGAATAGTTCTTGCTCTGGCTGCAGTGACGAAGTGGAAGATACACCAAATGGATGTCAAGACTACCTCCTTGAATGGTGTAGTAGAAGAAGAAGTGCATGTGGAACAGCCACTCGGTTTTGAGACACATGACAGAGAGTCTCATGTTTGCAGATTGAAGAAAGCCCTGTATGGTTTGAAATAGGCACCCAGGACTTGGTACGCAGGATTGACAGCTTTCTATCCAGTTTGGGCTTTACCAAGAGTAAAGCAGACTCCAACCTTTACTACAAGGTTGAAGATGGAAACCCAGTGATACTTCTACTATATGTAGATGATTTGTTTGTGACAAGTTCAGATGGGTTGATTGCTGATACGAAGAGAAAGCTTGCTGCTGAGTTCGAGATGAAGGACTTGAGTATGATGCATTACTTTCTAGGTATGGAGGTGTGGTAGAGTACAGATGGAATCTTCCTTGGACAAGGGAAGTATGCAGTAGAAATCCTGAAGAGATTTGGGATGATGGATTGCAAGGCCATGGCTACACCTATGGCATCGAACCTGAAGCTATTGAGTGATGCTTCTTCAGAGATGGTTGATGCTACGATGTATCGTCAGATGAATGGGTCATTGATGTACCTGACGAACACGAGACCAAACATTTGCTTTGCTGTGAACACCTTGAGCCAGTACTTGACAGATCTGAGGAGTGTTCACTTGGTTGCTACAAAGCATATTCTGAGGTACCTGAAGGGTACAATTGATTATGGGCTCAAGTACGATGCGAATCTGAAGATTAACCTGGAAGGTTATGTTGATTCAGATTGGGCAAGCATTGCCATCAACAGGAAGAGTACTTCGGGATGTTGCTTCAGCTTGGGATCAGGTGTGATCTCTTGGTTTAGCAGGAAGCAATCCTGTGTGGCACTGAGTACAGCTGAAGCAGAGTATGTCGCAGCTTGTTCAGCTAGTTGTGAGGCAGTATGGCTGCGGAAGCTACTGTCAGATATATTTGATCTCCAGCTGGATGCTACCTGTATACATTGTGACAACCAGAGTTGTGTGAAGTTGTCAGAAAATCCAGTGTTCCATGACAGGTCGAAGCATATTGAGATCAAATATCACTATATCAGGGATATGGTGCAGAGAAGAGCAGTGAAGCTCCTGTATGTTGCGATGGAGGAACATATAGCTGACGTATTGATGAAGCCATTGGCTAGGCTGAAGTTTGAGTACTTCAGAGAGAGACTTGGTGTTCTCCAGATTGAGGCTTCCTCCCAGAGACAGTGATGAGATCCAGAGCCATTCTGACATGGTGAGAGGATTGGTTCCTTCGATGGTCAGATGTAAGGGCTGAGAGATTCCGTCATGGTGAGAGGATTGGTTCCTTCCATGACTGATATGAGTACTGAGATCCATAGCCATTTTGACGAGCAGGTCAGATGTAAGGGCTGTGCCATTCTGTTCATGGCTAAAGGATTTAGTTCCTTCCATGTCAGATGTAAGGGCAGAAATCTCTCTTCATTGTGGTTGAGAGTCTTCCATCATTAGATGGGATTGTGCCATTCTGACGAGTAGGTCAGATGTAAGGGCATAGCCATTCTGTTCATGGCTAAAGGATTTAGTTCCTTCCATGTCAGATGTAAGGGCATAAATCTCTCTTCATTGTGGTTGAGAGTCTTCCATCATTAGATGGGATTGTGCCATTCTGACGAGTAGGTCAGATGTAAGGGCAGAGCCATTCTGTTCATGGCTAAAGGATTTAGTTCCTTCCATGTCAGATGTGAGTGCTGGANCAGATGATAGTAGGTGTGTCCTATCATGCTGGTGAATGTGAGTGCTGGGCCTTTCTGATATGATTGTAGTTTACTGCATGATCAGATGTGAGTGTTGGGTGTGCCTTTCTGACGAGCAGGTTAGATATAAGTGCTGGGCGAAGACCTACATGAGGATAGGCCTACAACCAGCATGAAAAAGGGCTGGCTCTGTAGAACTTCCTATGACGAGATAGTATACACATGATGATGACCAGCGGAGATCCAGATCGAGCTATGATCCAGATCCAGTTATGATGACTCCGAGAGATCCAGATCGAGGGATGATCCAGATCCAGCAGTGATGATCCAGATCGAGTGATGATCCAGATCCAGTCCAGAGAGATGATCTAGATCGAGTGATGATCCAGATCCACTCCAATGATATTGATCTAGATCGAGTGATGATCTAGATCTAGTGATGCCATTTTATGATGATCCAGATCGAGAGATGATCCAGACCCAGATGACTTGAAGATGAAGATGACTTGAAGACGAAGATGACTCAAAGATGAAGATGATCTAGTTGATGTAGAGAAGAAGACCAGTACTGAAAAATTGTGTCGAAAGAATACCTTCCTAGTTAAGAGGGAGTGTTGATGTATATGTAACTTCGGAATGTATTCTTCTATGTATTTCATATATTGTAACTCGATGTTTATTCTGGGATGTTTTTATTATGTATTTGAGTCATGTGGTTATGCCCTGATGTTCCGATCGGGAGGATTAATAATGTAATCAAGTCATATCAAGTCATTAGGTAAGTCCCCACTGTTATGGGGCACTTGAGTTATTATACACTAATTAAGGTGTAGGCTCGAGTAGTATTTATTAGGTCAAGCCTACGTGTGAAATGGTAATTCAAGTGAACGGATTAATATAAATAGAGAGGGTGAGTCTCTCTATTTATCACTTGTGAATTACATCACTTGCTCTCTCAAGTGTGGCGCACTTTTGGAGAAGGAAATTCTTGGGCTTGATAGAAGACAGAAGGTTGCTGTTGTGTTGGGAGGTCATCTTACTGTTTTGGGTTCACATCTTGTGGTGATACTATCTTAGAGGAAGTTGAGGGGTTTTCTCCATTTATGGTTTCCCCTCCCAAAATCTTTGTGTCTCTTGTTTCTTGATGTGCTTATGTGATTGCTGTGCTTGTTATTCTCTCAGTGAAAAGAGCTTGTCATAATGCTAGCTTAAATGTTGAAAAACTAACATATACAACACAATTTGTTTGTTGTTGTTGTTGTGTCCTTAGTCTAGATACTTCCTTTTGTAACATTTTAAAGTCAATATACTTACTCGTGTTTTCCACTGGCGGAAGTTATTTCAATTCATTATTCATCTTTTTAAATTTTATTCAGCAGTATGAATTTGTTCTATTACCTGCTCTAGCTCTGTATCATCCATCAAGGCTTCCCATGACTGAGAAACTTGTTCATATGCCTTGGCACAAAGTTCCTCAACCTCCCAAATCTTCTGCACAATTTTCATTACTATGTTCCGTCGAGCTTCTAGTACCTCAGGGAGTGTACTAGTAATCACCTTTGTTTCCAATTCCGCGACTCGTTTGCGGAGGTATAAATATACTTCTCAAAGTCAAAATATTCTGGCTTCTAGGAGCATCTCATTTGTAATTCCTATGTCAGAGAAGTCACTGCAAGTAAGTGAGAGATCCTGCTCCAATCTCTGTCTATCATCATGCCAAGTTTTTTCTTTCAAATTTGTCTCCTTGACTTTGTTCTTCAGCCATGTGATGGTATTTTTGGACTACTTTACTTGTTCAAACATCACACACTCTCTTGTCTTCATTTCCTCTACTACATTCTGCTAAATAGTATGCAGTAGATACATTGAAACTACAGAAAAATAAAGAATCACATGACCAATATCTTTGATCATGGCATTGTGTTCAGGCGTACCTAAGTCAACTACCTTGGATATGCCTTGAATATTTTCATTTGATGGCATCAAAGGTACATAGACAGGTCTCCCCTGAGATGGGCCAACTTCTTCCTACAAGATGACTGGATTTGGTTTTGATCTGACCATTCCTCTTACTTCCTTTACTGTGACATATAGAGTTTGTAGTAAATCCGTAATGATATTGACCAATTCAGCCTTCCTTCCATCAATATTTTTGCATATTTCATTTTCCACTTCTTCCATTCGATTCAATTTGAGATTATAGTTATCATTTGTAAGATTGGCAATTCCAGGTGTTATGTCGGCCTTTCGCTTCTTATGACTCCTTTTGGGATTTTTTGGATATTTTTCTCTTCTCCCCTAGTTCTGGATCTATCGCGGTATCACTATACTATAATTTGTTGTCATAAGGAGAACTTCTTGTGCTCTCTTCTTCTTATGGATCTACTTGCTGATTTCCATTCTGATTTCTTGATGTGCCATCCTGCCGCGGCTCAGTTTCTATAGAGAGTTGATCATCTGCGATAGGTTGTTTACATTCTTCGGGCTAGTCCCGAAAAATGGTTTCAATCTCTTCAACGTATAGCTGAAATTGCGTAGCCAACCATTGATTATGTGGGTCTTGTCATGGTTGTAGGAATATATAATGAGGCATGACCGAAAATATTATAATGTTGTGGAATCG
The DNA here is from genome assembly GCA_001517045.1 of Pseudotsuga menziesii. NCBI lineage: Eukaryota > Viridiplantae > Streptophyta > Pinopsida > Pinales > Pinaceae > Pseudotsuga > Pseudotsuga menziesii. The sequence goes on along the minus strand of LPNX010316082.1, from coordinate 159,350 downwards.
TTGTACAATATACTTAGTAATTCTTTCCTATTTTCTAATATAATACCTTATTGCCTCACCTTATAAATAAAATTCAATGTTGTTATCCCTTTACCATTATGGATTTTCCTTGTCATACCATAGATTCTAGTATCGTTCTCCTCGGCATGGTACAGGTACATCTACCCCTTGGTATTTCGGTATATCTTCCCATTCGACAAATGAAATCAAAATTAAAATCCATGAATAATTAAAAGGATTACCCTTTTCTTTTACGTCGGTGGCATGTGCTGAAAATTTGTTCAACAAATAGGTTGATAAATTCATTTGGATGATCGTAGCCACTGCTCTGTCGCAACAATTGTTTCGGCGGTACACTAGTTTGGTCGCATATTCCTTAGTATCTTGCTTGATGAAACTTTGGTGGAGAACTGAACGACAGTGCCATTTATAAAGGAAATGGAAAAGCCTCTCTTAACTCTGGATAAATTATATTTTTCCTTCATCCTATTGGTAAGGGTTGTATCCTGGTCCTTTCAAGTGAAGTAGGGTGCTAGTTCAACCCAGGAAAGAGGAAGTCCTATGATTGATTGTATTAGGTTGAAATATACTGATATTTTTAGATCTAGACATAGGAATCCTCCATGAAAATATACCAACATTTTCTTCACACATATATTTACTTCTGTCGTGCAATCAAAATGTGGCATATGCATTCGCGACATTAATCCAAATTTGTGTAGTCCTATATCCCACTCCATCGGGACCAAGTGAAGAGGTCCATATTTAGCTCTCGGAAAATGGTCATATACCGTGACATATTGAATTCAAGGAACTTTCATAGATCATGGTCTATGAATCCCATCTTCTTCAAGTTTTGAAGAATGTCTGCTATCACATGGACTCTTTTTGGTATGGATGGATTTACCATCTGATATTTGGAATTATTACCAAGAGTGACTTTAGGTGTTTCATTCAACCTTGGTGTATCATAACCAGGAAACAGGATTTCTGACCCAGATCCTAATGTATCAGCATCATGGGGAGATTGTGTTCTTTGTTTATGAGTAGTCATGTGACTACTTCATTTTATTCTTGATGGCCCAAGTGTCATCGATTGTGATACAATTTATGGAGCCTCTTCAACAATAGGTGAAGGGAAAGGAGGCTCTATGTTGGATTCTTATACAATTCTAGTGCTTGAAACATAAATAACCATGCTTTGAGAAAAAAACTTCGACTCAAATTGTTGAAGATAGATGTCTCAACGCAAGAAGTCAGTCAGTTGGATGAAATGGAATGACCAAGTTTTGGCATGAAGATTAAAGAGGTTGACGCATGCGAGAACTTGTTTACTCACACAATCATGCAATAAATGGAATAGGTGGCAGTGAATTATGTCACATGGAGCAATATTTCTTATCATTTCAATGAAACCGTCGATAAATCCATCACTTCACATATTAGTTCAACGATTTTTATTGTGCATTAATGACAGATGTGACCAAAAAGTATGTAGCTAAAATATCCCGTTACCTTAAATTAAATTTTAGCCAATCGTCGTTTGTGACAAAATTTCATCGTACAACAACAATTATTTTCTTGTGACAACAATTCTTCTCTTGTGACAGACATATATTGTGTGACAACATTCTACACTTTACGAAAAAACTCATAAACTTGCGACAAAATAATAAACTTGTGACATAGTACTAAACTAGCGATACAGTACTACACTTGCTATTTTTTTTTACGCTTTTCCTTCCCTTTTTGTTTCAATCAACTGAAGTGTGGCTATAATAAGGTTTTAGCCAACTTCCATTTACCAAACCCTTGAAGGGTATACCATCTAACTTCTATAATTGGACTACACGTGCTTCAGTGTTATGAATGACAACATATAGTCCTAGCCAATGTGTTCAAAACTTTCTAGGTTGCTTCAAGAAGTTACTATCATATAAGAGGACAAGATGTCTGATTTGGAACTACTTAAACATAATGTGATGGTCATGTAAATATTTTTGTTTCTCCTTCTCGACATGATGCTGATATCCTATGAAAAAGTGATCTCTTCCAACTGTACCAGCTGCAACAATATTTCCTCTATAGCACTAACATCTGTCATCTTCGTAATCACAACTATTATGAGACTGGGTACCATATATTCTAGGGCATGACAACTTCTTGTCCATAAACCAATCTAAATGGAAATTGTCTTGTCAAGTTTTTACATGATATGTGATAAACCCATAATACTGTAGGTATTTTCTGATCCCAATCATCCATATGAACACTACATATTTTTGTCAATGCATTGTCCAATATCTTATTGAATGCTTCAACAACACCATTCACTTGTGGGCGATATGGTATTTTATTTCAGTGAAATTCCTCGGTTAATTTATCAATCAACTAATTCACAAAATGTGTACCTTGATCACTTAGCAAAATCTATGTACGTCCAAATTGGGTCACAACATGGTCAAATAAAAATCTTGCAGCAATCACAGCAGTACAATCCTTTACTGGTGCCGCTTCATCCCATATAGTTAAGTATTCTATCACAGTGATTATGTGACGTGCACCCATCTATTTTCATGGTGGGTTATCGGGACCCACAAATTCAACCTCCCATTTATTAAATGCTTGCAAAGTCACTTGGGGTACCAATGACATCTCAGCTCGTTGTGACGATTTTCCTGTTCTTTCACAAATATCACATCCGTGACAATAATCTCTAGTGTTTGCATGCACAGTAGGCCACCAAAATCCTTATTATAATAGCTTGTGCACTATTTATTTTCCTGCACAGTGACCTCCTGTGACGCCAACATGTTCTTCATTCAATACCATTTTATGTTGATGTTCCAAGACACATCAACAAAGTATTTCATCTTGTCACATCTTATATAATTGTCCTGTGGTCAACTGGAAATATGCAACCTTTACAATTTATAATTGATTCTTCTGTGCTACAGTAAATATTTCAGGTGCATATCCTACAGTTAAAAGATGTACAATAAATTTTTAGTGATCACCAATCTTTTTAATTGCAAACAGTTGTGCGTAAGGAAGACTATCGTTGAAACTTCATGATTTTGTCTCCACTTTCTAACCTCGACAGATGATCTAGTCCTGAATTTAGTTGACCCGGTTTGACAATAATCTCAAATTCAAATTCTTGAAATAGGAGAAGCCATCGATAAACACCCCCCCCCCTCCAACACTGGCTTATTGACCAGATAATTCAATGTAGAATCATTTGTTTACATTTTGAAGTGTCCTCCTAGCAGATAATATCAAAATTTTTGGAGAGAATATACCATAGAAAGTACTTCTCTTTCGGTAGTAGTATAATTCTTTTGCATCGTCGACATTTTTCTACTAGAAAATGCAATAGGGTGATCAATATAACCCTCTCTTGGCTGCAAAATTGCAATGCCAAGTGCGACATATGACACATCCATGTGTACATGAGGTTCTTTTTTCCAGTATGGAAATACCAATATAGGTGTTGTAACCATCTTATTTTTAAGAACATCCAAACTCTCTTGACATTGCTCATTCCATTGGAACTTGACATCTTTCTTCAATAACTTTTCCATAGGGGTTTTAACCTCTGCATATCCTCTGATGAAATTTCTATAATACCCCATATGTCCCAAGGTAGTTATCAAATATTTAACTTTTGAGGGTGGTGGTAGGTTGATAATAATCACAATATTGGCAAGATCCATAAATATTTCATCTCGACAAACAACATAACCAATCAGGATCCCAAAAGGGACACAACAAATGCACTTCTTTTAATTAAGGGAAATATGGAACTGTTAACACCGGTCAAGCATCACTATGAGACTCTTAATGTGATCTTTTAATAGCACATAGACCATCCATTCATCTAAGTATACTTCAAGAAATTTATGGATGAAATATTTAAAAGCAGTTATGACTATTCTAGAAAAAATAGAAAGAGCATTCTTGAGGCCAAAGGGCATTACCGTATACTGGAAGCATCCTCATTCCTTCACAAAGGTTATTTTGTACTGATCTTCCTATGCAATCTCGATTTGGTGGTAACTAGAGAATCCATTACTAAATGAATATACTTATTGTCCTCTCATGCTCTCCAACACTTCATCTATAAATGGGTCGAAAATGAATCATGCTTGTAGACATCATTCAACTTCCTTGGGTTGACATAGATATGGAATTCACCAGTTTTCTTGTCTTGTACTACCATAGGACTAATCTATTTAGATTCCTTGTCAGGTTTTATAATTCCTGCATCTAGCATTTTTTCTAACTTGATCTTGACTTTTTCTTTGTATCTTGGATTAAGTCTGTATGGTCATTGTTTGATAGGTTTGACATTGGGTTTAAGGGAATATTAATTTCTCCTATATCACCAACAATTCCCTTCATTTCTGAATAATTTTGTTGGGAATAGATCCTTGAATTCATGTAATAAGGCATTAATCTTAACTACCATCTCGTCATCCCAATAGTCTCCAATAATAGCAAATTTTGGGTTTTTGGAGAACCAATATTTACTTTCTTTATTTTAATAGGATTTGGAAACTTGTCACTTGATATGCCTGACCCCTCCACTACTCGAGTACCCTCAGATGTTGTGTGGGTCATCATCATCAGGATCACATGTTATATTGAGCACTCCATCCAATGTTGAACAATCATGCTGCTCTGATGGAAACTTGTCATCGACATAGGAATGTCTTCAAATATCTTAGTCTTGATTACTTGCAAAGAAGCATCAATTGTCAGATTATCATCAACAAACTCAAATGTATGCATGAAATTGTTAGCTAACTCTTCCTAGACAACTATTTCCCATTGAAGGTCAACCGACATATATCATTTTCTTGGTATCATGTCTAATGTGTGTATGAACTAGTGGACCCATTCATGTCGTGGTGATGTATCCCATGTCACACGACAATGATCAATATGCTCGATAGGATTAGTTAGTCCTATATATTTCTGACCAGTGTAGATAACATTTTCTACAAATTAGATTTCCAACAATATTTGACATTGATGCCATTATGAAATGGAATGCTTATGAGAAACCCACCATATTGTAGGTGCATCCTTCAATGAAAAATCATGGGATAACAAGCACTGAGGATCATATACTTTCTCTTCAAACTCTAAAAGAAAATATGAAAATTTAGGAAAACCTTCATAGGTAGGTATATCAGATACCTCAGTACCTACCCGTTGCACATATTTTACGATTCTTGTGAATTTTCGCATTGATACTTCATGTAGTCAGTTATGTCGACTCTCCAAATCTTCACCTTAGTCTGACAAGCAGGAACTAATACTTCGCCAACTCAATTTTCCATTGCCTCTCAGATTAACATAGTAATCCATCGCATAAGAGATATTGTAGATATTATCTAGATATCCATCTTTTCCCTATCACTATTTACTTTCTCAACATATCTATTGCCTTCCAGAGGATCAATTGGTGTGACCATACTTAGTTCTGCATCCTCAAATTTTAAAATCCTCTTCTTGAAATTTATAATGGTTTTATTTTCATTATCCCAGTCAATCCCTAGAAGTGTGGGATATTTATTTGTATCATCGAAAATGTCTATAACTTCAAAATAATCATAGTTCCTAAGTCCTTCTATCTCAACATGAACTAATGTGAGTTGATCAATAGGAAGAACCTTCAAATTGTTGGATAATATCAGATCAATGGGAGACCATACTAGTCTTGTATTTCCCATACTTTCCCATGTTTGTGTGGTGATAATATTAACTTCTAATCCCAAATCCATAATAATATAATCCATGTCATAATCACCTATCTAGGCATTCCTCCTTAGCTCGTGACCAATTTTCAATCTTTTCTCAATGTGGTTAACTTTCCTTTCTGGTCGCACACTTGTTTGAGGTTCTTTGACTAAATCTACTAGTTCTACCAGAACATACTAATATTATAATAATGATAAACAATTTTTAAAGAAATATTTCAATTTACTCACCTTCTCTGTCAATTTTCTTTTAAATAACTGTTCGAATCATATAGGAATTTTCAAGATTGGTCCTTCATTTGATATTGGGATAGCAGTGGAAGTTGACGCTTGATTTATGTCAACGAACTCATGACATGCATTAAATAATAATTCCTTTTCTTTTTTGACATAAAATGGAAATTTCTTTTGCGGTTATTTTTGATCTCTTGGTTGTATATATGATGCCTATTGATCTCCTCCAGTCGCAACACTTCCTCTTATTATGATGGAAATATTAGGATCCATTGGTTTAGCAGAAATATTCTAAATGTTTGGATTGGAATTTTGAGGTGGGTTTTGGTTTCCCATGTTTCTGGCCTACCACATAGAAATCAAGTGAGGGAAATTTTTGATAGTGTGGTCCAATGCTTTACAATATGAACACATTGAATTAGGATTAGTGCAATCTCTGGAAAAATTTTTAGTATGTCCACAATTATAACAAATGTCTTGGATCATTCTACAACCAAATCCTCCTCCTCGTCTTAGGCCTCTAAACATACCACCCCCCTAGGTTGAGGGTATTTTTCCTGAGCTCACTCAGCTTGCGTATGTTCATCATTTTTCATCAGATAGGTATCAATTGTTTTCTCCTGCAGTAACTGATATGCCCTGCAATATTTCTCATTGTGACCCACTGATAGACATAATTTACAATATAGGCTAGCTGGTTCACTTACTATTTTCTGTAAATATAAGCATTCTTCTGACCCATACTCTCTGGTTTGACAAATCCTACACCAGGGCATTCCTTGTGTAATTATCAAATTTGGTGCTCTTGATGAAAGTTAACTCATGAAGGTTGGACATGAGTCTTTATGATGGCATTCAGTTCTACATCTTGTACACCAAAGTTCCTCCTGTACTTCTTTTCCTTTCTTAATATCGTGTATCTACAGCATGAGGTTAGAAATTTTCAACTGTATCTACATCATTGCCACACCATTTTATTCGACCAACGAAGCCTCCAATTTCATGGAAAGCTCGAGATATTTTCTCAAGGATACAATCTTTTATTGCATCAAATGAATACTGATATGTGGTAGCATTGCCACAATAAACCATTCTTTATGTTGGACATCTGACATCAGAAAACATTAGAATTTTAAATCTTTGGTTGAAGTCCCAAATAGACTTAGTCGACAACTGCTTGATCTCTTTTAGTTCTATGATGCATTACGACTCAGACTTAGGGTTTTTGAACTCTTCTATCAATCCTATCTAGATATGATCTAATGATATCTGAGGGATCGTTGATGGAACCACATAGAATTTCATATACCAATCAAGCGCATGACCTCTAAGTGTTGTGATCATATGGGCTCTTTTTATAGCCTCATCTTGGATCTGGCATACTTTCCATACAGCATCGTATAGGAACCAATGTTTCTCAAGGTCCTCTAACCCATTCCCATTGAATATAGGTAACTTTATATCACTTCTTGCCATTATGTTTACTCTTGGTATTATTGAATTAAAGGTTTCACTAGGAATTCCTTAATTACTATTTCCACTAGTACTGCTATTATGATCGACAAAACCACTTGGTGATTTTCTTTTAGGTATTACCTTAGGTTCTGGATATGTACGCAGGGTCGTGGGTATGCCGTAGTGTTGATTTGGACATAGTACCTCTTCTTCTTCTTCAGATTTAAGTTGATATTCCTCTTATTCATTGCATGGTTCTTCATTGAGATGTGGTGCCAATTCGTAGTCCCTTTTTTATTATCACATTGCAAGTTCCTATTATTGTCACGATCCTTCTTCTCTTTCCCAATGAAAATATTCTTCCACTCCTCTAGTTCCCACCTTCTTGCTCAGTATCTCTATAAATAGGAAACATCTTAGCTTATTCTAGTCCATTTTTCTCACAATTTTTCTTGTGACATTACCCCAGGTCTCTGTGTGCAAATATTTATCTGTCAAACTCCATTATTAGAATCCCCTTTTCACATACCAACATATTTATCCACAATTTCAAGGATTTCAAATAGTGTCCTCGAGGTTCCTGGAATAATTATCTTTCTATTTCCCTATATAACCTAATAGTATCGATTAAAATCTCAATTACATATCCCTCCACAATCATATCAGCACAGAAGTCGACATCCCTAGATATAGGATTACTAAATCTTTTCAACCGTTGGATCAACTGAGGAATCCAGTCTATAGGTTATCCACCTTGAAATTTTTTCTTCTGAGTTGCTAGCTTCGACAACTATTAATGCAATAGGATGGGAAATTCACTAAATAAAATAACATGAATGTCTATGTAAAGGTATCTTTCCAACCATTTTGTCAGGCTCAATCACGATCATTTACTTTCTTCCTATGCAAAATTCTTGTGCTTTGTAATCAACCCATTATTAAAAGTTTTGGTTTCATCGGGTGCCAAAACAGATCCCCGTTAGAATGACTTAGGTCCTGACAATGGGACCATTTTTTGGAGTCTTTTTCAGTCAACCTAGGTTCATACTTTCTTGTTCTTCAACAAACCCCAAGATATTGGCCCGATAGAGTATAAACTAAGTCAGAAACACCTGCGACGTAGATGAAGTATCACCCAATATATCTATGGGGACTTCTAGAACCAGGTTTCTATAGTTATGGAAGGTGATTTTCTTATCTTAGCATCATCAGGCCACTCAATAGAAACCAAGGAATGGAATCATACATATATCAAGAAATACAACATATTGATCCATTGACACACACAGACAATTATAGGCTTTAAAACATACTAACCAATATTCCTCACTATTATATCATTATATGCTCAACATACTTAAATAGATTCATTCATGAAGGATATTCATTGATCATAGATGCAAGAATCAGAGACATAAATACACATATTTAGCATGGAATCCCATGCGGGAAAAACCACAAAGGTGTTCTTCATCTGGCATGAGTAATATTTAAACTCCTTTGGTCTCCACACACATCTTGCAAACTCTTCTTTAGATCTTCTTTACAATCAATGAATTATTTAATTGTCTCATGCTCTTAGTTTAGGTCTCTCTCTCTAGTCCTCCTCTTTGTCTATATCTATCTAGGTATGTTATCTGATCTGCACATAGCTTGGACTGACTTTATAAGCTTTTACACTTCTTGATTTACCCATCGAATGATTCTCAATTGTCATTCGATAAGTTGTTATACTGACCCAAAACATCCCATTACATTTAAATCTAGGCACTATCAGCCCAGTTTACAATCAATATTTATTCACAAAATAGACTATTAACTAACTCTTACCCAAAACTTTTGTCGAACTCCTTGTTTCAACTTTCTCATCTCCACTTTTGTCGTAGCCTCTTCCATTGTGACCTTCGATCGGCTTGCAACCTTCGATTGGATTGCGACCAAAGTCTTCATTTCTCCAAACAAAATTATGTTTATATTTTTCTAGGGCCAACAAGGCTTACAAGTATTTCTAAGTCACAATTCGTGGCTTGGGGATGCACGATTTCCTAGGGTGACATTTGACTAAGTTTAGATTTTTAAGGCCTTGGCCTCGAAGGGAATTTTATAAATGCGTTGTACATTGAAATTGAGGCATGAGAAATGGGTTTGGTCAACAAACATAAAAAATTATACACACATAAGCTATCAGTTTTTTGAAACAAGAATAAATTCATCTTAAACCTAGATTTACCAAGCACTGAGAGGGATCAAATTTCTTGAGTTGTAAATTTTTTACATGTTCATAAAAAATTTCACCTTAGGAAATTTGATCCCTCGCTTGGTGGCTTTACATTTTAATTTTTTATTTTATTGGCCAAGATTGATTTTTTTAAATCATTTTTATCATTCTTATTTTTGGAGGTGACATGCTTTTTTTTAATTATTTTTTTTTTTTTTTTGTTATGTTATTTTACATTACATTACATGACAACATCTCCCCCTTACTAGGCTATAGAGAACCTTGGTTCTATCGGTTCAATGAAATGCATACCAATATTGGCATGCATTTTTCTAAACCCACTCACATAATTTTGTAGCTTGTTTGAATAATGATCTTGGATTTTCTGAAAAATTAATAGAAATTCTACATTATTGGTAAAGTTTCCAAAAGGAACCCCTACATGCATTTAAAAAACTAATCCAATGGTAAAGTGTGTAAATCATCCACCTGCAATCTTATGTTTTCGTAATAATCTTATCCCTCATTGGTGAGAAATGGTGGGCATTTTCCTAAGTCCATTTAGGCCAGATTTAGGTGCAAAACAAGTTGAATGGTTGTTTTGGAAGGCCAATATGTTCTTTACCAAAGAATTTTTATAGAAATTCAGTTAATGGTAAAGTGAATTAATCATCCACCTACAGGATGGTGCATTCATAACAATTTTCTCTCTCTTGGTAGGGAAATGGAGGGAATTTTACCAAGGCCACTTGGGCCAGTTTTTCAATACTTATCAATTTTCACCAATGAGGGAATTTTATAGCATGGTGCAAAACACGTTGAGTGGTTGTTTTGGCAGGACAATATTTTCTTGACCATAGAATTTTTTCCAAATATGAGCCAATTCTAAAGTGCTTAAATCATCCACCTACAAGCTTATGTTTTCATAATAATTTTATCGCTCGCTGATGTGAAATGATGGGCTTTTTCCTAATGCCATTTAGGCTAGATTTAGGTGCAAAACATGTTGAGTGGATATTTTTGCAGGCCAATATATTCTTTACCAGAGACTTTTTACCAAAATTGAGTCAATGGTGAGCTCCATTAATAATCCACCTACAATATGGTTCCTTCATGACTATTTTCTCTCTCTTAGGTAGGAAATCGCGGGCATTTTCCCAAGGACACTTGGGCCATTTTTTCAATACTTGTCAAATTTTTCCAAAGAGGGCATTTTTTAGCATGGTGCAAAATAGGCTGAGTGGTTGTTTTGGCAAGCCCATATTTTCTTAGCCATATAACTTTTTCCAAAATTGATCCAATTCTAAAGTGCTTCAATCATCCACCTACAAGCTTATGTTTTCATAAATTTTTTAACCTTAATAGTGAGAAACAGTGGGCATTTCCATAAGGCCATTTAGGCTAGATTTAGGTGCAAAACATGTTGAGTGGTTGTTTTGGAAACCCAATATATTCTTTAACAAATACTTTTTATCCAAATTGAGTCAATGTTGAAGTGCATTAATCACCTGCCTACAGTATGATTCCTTCATAACAATTCTCTCTCTCAAGTAGGAAATTGGGGGCATTTTACCAAGGCCACTTAGGCCATTTTTTCAATAGTTTTCATTTTTTTCCAACGAGGGAATTTGCTGGCATGGTGCAAAAAAGGTTGAGTGGTTGTTTTGGCAAGCCAATATTTTCTTGACCATAAATATTTTTCCAAAACTAGGCCAATGGTCATGTGCATAAATCATCCACCTACAAGCTTGTGTTTTCATAATATTTAATCCCTCATTAGTTAGAAATGGTGGCCATTTTTGTAAGGCCATTTAGGCCATATTTAGGTGCAAAACAAGCCGAATGTATTTTTTGGTAGGACAATATATCATTTACCAAGGATTTTTTATTATTATCAAACTTGAGTCAATGGTGAAGTGCATTAATCATCAACCTACACGATGGTGTCTTCATAACTATTTTCTCTCTCTTAGGTAGGAAATGTCGGGCATTTTCCCAAGATCACATGGGCCATTTTTTCAATACTAATAAAAATTTTCCAATGAGGGCATTTTCTGGCGTGGTGCAAAATAGGCTAAGTGGTTGTTTTGGAAGGACAATATTTTATTGACCTTGGAATTTTTTCCAAAAATTATCCAATGGTCAAGTGCATAAATCATCCACCTGCAAGCTTATGTTTTCAGAATAATTTTATAACTCACTGGTGAGAAATGGTGGGCATTTTCGTAAGACATTTATCCCATATTTAGGTACGAAACAGGATGAAAGGTTGTTTTTGCAGGACAATATATTCTTTAGCAGAGATTGTTTATCAAAATAGAGTAAATAATGAAGTTAATTAATCATACACCTACATGATCGTGCCTTCATAACATTTTTCTCTCTCTCACGTAGGAAATGGTGGGAATTTTCCCAAGGCCACTTGAACCATATTTTCATTACTTATTAAATTTTTCCAATGAGGGAATTTTCTGGCATGGTGCAAAACATGCTGAGTGGTTGTTTTGGCTGGCCAATATTTTATTAACCTTAGAATTTTTTTCCAAAAATGATAAAATGGTGAAGTGCGTAAATCATCCTCTTGCAAGCTGATGCTTTTAGAAGAATTTTATCCCACTGGTAAGAAATGGTGGGAATTTTTCTAAGTCCATTTAGACCATATTTAGGTGCAAAGCAAGCTAAAAGGCTATTTTGGAATGCCAATATATTATTTACTAAAGACTATTTATCAAAATTGAGTTAATGGTGAAGTGCATTAATCATCCACTTGTAGAATGGTGCCTTAATAATATTTTTCTCTATATTAGGGAGGAAATGGAAGGCATTTTCCCAAGGACACTTGGGACATTTTTTCAATACAAACAAATTTTTCCAATGGGGGCATTTTTGGCATGGTGCAAAATAGGTTGATTGGTTGTTTTGGTAAGCCATTATATTGTTTACTAAATAACGTTGTTCAAGAATGAGTCAAATTTCAAGTTTGTAAATCATCCACCTACAAGTTGGTACTTTCAAAAGAATTTTATCCCTTACAGTTGAAAAGTGGAAAGAATTTTCCTAAGGCCATTTAGGCTAGATTTAGGTGTAAAATAGGTTGAATGATTATTTGGGAAGGCCAATATATTCTTTACCAGAGACTATTTATCAAAATTGAGTCAATGGTGAAGCACATTAATCATCGACCTACATGATGGGGCCTTCATAATAATTTTCTCTCTCAGGGAGGAAATGGTGGGAATTTTCCCAGGGCCAGTTGGACCAATTTTTCAATATTTAACCAAATTTTCCAATGGAGAGCATTTGCTGGCATGGAACAAAACATGTTGATTAGTTGTTTTGGCACGCCATTATCTTCTTGGCCATAGATGTTTTATCTAGAATGAGTCAATGGTCAAGTGCATAAATACTCCACCTGAAAGATGATTCTCTTCGAAAAAATTTGTCCCTCACATGCAAGAAATGAAAGGCATTTTCTTAAGGCCATTTAGGCCAGTTTTAGGTGAAAAATAAGTTGAGTGGTTGTTTTGGAAGGCCAATATATTCTTGACCAAAGACTTTTTTCCAAAATTGATACTATATTGAGGTGCATTAGTCAAACACCTACATGATGATTCTTTCATAATATTTGTATCTCTCAATGAGGAAATGGAGGTCATTTTCCCATAGCTACTTGAGTCATTTTTTTAGTACTTCACCATTTTTGTTAATGACAGTTACTCAACCAAATTTCCCGGTATTTGTAAATATGAACATATAAAAAAAATAGACAATAATAAAACTCACATTTTCCAATTTGAATCACTCAAATAGGCCAATTATTGAACCATATGTGTGAATTTTGCCGAAGTAGGGAAAATTTTCAATATTTTTACACAATGGCAATTTTTAGGATAAAATTGAAAATATTGAATAGTCGAGTAGTGATGAATGTTAAAACACATCATGTTCAACTTGAATAAGTCAATTTACCATGTAACATTCTTACTAGCACATCAATAATATTTTTATTGTTGTGTTAGATTAAATAATGTGAATTTAGTCCTCAGATAAAAAAGGTAAAACACCATTAGATTTTTCCTTAGAAAAATCATATTATATTTCAAGCTGAAATGCAATACATTATTCAACAATATCTAATTTGGTCTATCAAAAGGCCCCAATCTTCTTCACCAGACTGAAATTCCAAAATGACCAACACATTTGATCTTGGAGCAGCTACTAACGTATAAAACTAGAGTCCATATACATAAAAATTGCACTTCATGTAACCGTCAAAAGGAAATATTGCCTACAAAACTAATTAGTAAGAAGGGAGAAAAACTATTTAGACCAGTCTAGAGTTAATTTTAGATGGGTTTCCCCATACAGATGAAGAAAATACCACTCTTTTATGGTTTTTGTTTTCGGAAATTTCTACTTTATGTTTTATGTAAGTGCAAATATGAACAGGGCATGTTTTGATGATTATAGAAGACTAAAATAAGTAGCTTTTAGGACAGTTTGAAGACATCGTAAAACCATATTCTCAATAGTCCATAGGTTACATAATGTATATCATCATTTCAAACATTCAAATTTCATATATAAAGAAAAATTTCATGGAAAAGAAAAACCATTCATAACATAACATTAAATACCGAAACAATTGAATACAAGAAATAAATAATTCATATATACTATATGATATAATTCACCATACATATTACTTGAAACAATATAAAAATTTAATAATGAAAGGAAAATGTTTACAAATCCAAATGGGCTACACCAGTCCTCATCCTTAATCCATAACACTGATGGACTGGATCCCATTGGTGTGAATCTCATGAAAAGTGTACTTGTCCATGAGGTCATAGGCTATTAGACAAATAGTGAAATCTAAATTTTGGTCCCACTCTCCATTTACCAAGAGGTTGAGTCTGATCATTTGAGCCTAAATTTGGATGATATCCATCAGAAAAGGTTGGACATGTATAGAAAACGGCCTCCTTAATATTATCATAGCCTTCTATGATGAACTTTAGAGAATCATTCTTGTTTACAATTCTGGGAGGTACATAATGCATTGCAATTAGTTTAAAATTAGCCGTGGAACTTTCATCTGTAAAAGGAATTTCCACATAAGATTCATTCTGTATAATGTTTCGAGACCTTATGGGATTGAAAAATTTGTAGCAAAGAAGATGAATATTGTGACAATGTACTCGATTGGAATGTAAGACTCTGATATATGATGGCAATGTATTGTGTGTTCCATATTATATAGAGGCAACTAATCTAGTAGTCACAACTTCATTGTCATCTTTTGTTGTAAGAAGTTAAAAAGTGATGTGCTTATCATCATTTGTAGCAATAAAACGACAAACAAAATATTCTCCTTTTCAATTGCTTGTGCTCCACCTTTTAATAGAAATCATAGTAAATAAACATCAAAAAGGCCTACAAAACAACAAAATATAACATTAGATACTCTAAATGAATTTTTCATATACGATTTAAAAAATATACATTAAAAGATACACATGTATATTCACCATCAATTATTTAAGTTAGTATCAACATACTGTTTTTGTGTTAAACACCTCACGTTGATGCAAATTCACACCTTCAGGAATATAATGGCCTCTACCAAAAAAATCTACATGATTTTCAAATATTCTTATCCAATAAAATCTTCCACCAGTTTAAACATGTACTAAACAATCCAACACTTCTACAGGATATGGAATTTTCAATGACTCGTCTTAAGACATTCCAAGCAATTTTTCATAATAAATACAGACATACATGCGTGCCTTTATGGTAAAATCAAATTGATTTATGTTGTGAACCAATAGCCCATCCATTTGAACGAATTTATTTCTACCAATATTCACAAAATGACCATTTTTAGTCAATAAGGGAGTCACATCTGAACAAGATCCAATAAAAAACCCTTGCTTGATAACTACAGTTGAGATTTTTTTATGGTTTTCATCTTTCCCACTTGAAGACAACTGTGATTTGATTTTACAAAGTGAATGATGGTGAAACATAAGATTGCCACTTTCATCTACATACATCATTTAAATAGGAAGAACACCATCCATAGTATGTGTCCATGTGTCATTGGTACTAATAGCGTAAAGAATTGGATCATCGCCACAAGCGTCCAACGTTGTCAACTCTACATTTCTTGTATATGAGTCATCTATAAATTTGCAGATAATCATTTCTTCTAAACCATTTTCTACTTTAAGAAGAGCAATTGTATCAAAGTTTGGATCATTTCCCTTAACATACTAAAGAGTAGAACAACCTCAGAGTTTATAAGGTATTTTCCTATCATTAGGTTGGTTTTCAACATGATTACCATTGGATACATTATCACCACTCCAACAATCAGTTTTTTCACATATATATACTTTCCATGACTTTTGTTGCTATATAGACAATTGTTGCTTCATTTTTCATCTCTTTTCTTGTTCAAAATCCTCTTCAGCAAGTATTCAAAAAGATTCTTCCACAACCTCTAGAGGAAATGATTTCCGTTATTTATGTGGCAATAGAACATGATATGTATTGAACATGATCAAATTTATAAGATGTAAAATTATGAAATCATGGCATGAATCCAAAATGGCCTACACATGATATAGATGATCTCTTAATTGGAAAGAAAGAGTGAAAAAATAGAGTATTTATAAATGCATAATATAAATACTACATAAATTTTAACCTTTGGTAAAAACCTTCGATCTCTTTTCTTGTTCCAAACAAGATTTTGTATTCGAATACAGATTGTGCAAACTGAGTTCTGCCACAAATAGTAAAGGGGAAATTTAATTACTCTACATATACAGTATATGATAAATCATTTTACAGATTGCTTAAATATAAAAATTCACAGTGGTGGAAAGTATTGGAGGGGTTATATTTGACCTAGATGGAAGTATCATCTATTCTTATGCTTAGGGAATGGGGGAAAATGAAAAATCAAGTAGAATGGATTGTCTTTGGGGACTCTTGGATTATCATCAATAGAATGTGAAACATTTAGGAGAGGAGAGATATTGATTTTGGGAGAATACATAAAAGTGTCTTATACTTAATATCAAAATTGGAATTGGTAGAATTTTATCATATAAATCAAAACAAAAACCAATTGGCCAAAAAACAGTCCATAACTATACCAGTCAATTAAAGGAAAAAGTAAAAAATATATATATATTTTGAGTCTATCATTATACCATAAATTATTTTCATAAGATCACAAACTTGTTGATGGGTTCGTAGATTTTGTTCAAGTAGGGTAATAATGTAAAAATTTTAAGCATAAAAAACTGGAAAAAATAATTATTACTAGTCGTATCACTACACCATCGATTTTGCTTAGAGCATTTCAACGTGGTCTAAGTTGGTTTGATCAGATACCTGATGTGTTGAATCAATTGGACAATAAGCATTCCATAACTACACCATTCAATTAATAGAAAAAGTAAAAAAAAAATATTGGCATTCGATCACTATACCATCAATTATTTTCATAAGATTTAAACGCAAACAATTTTGTTTTGATCTCAAACATATTGATAGGTTTGTAGATTTTGTTCATGTAGGGTAAGAATGTAAAATTGTTTGAGCACAAAAAACTGAGAAAAAACACTTATTGTTGAATATAGTTGTCGTTGATGTCAAAGGAGTTTAGTAATGATAAAGGAATAACCAAGGACATGATGGCATGGAAAAATCAGTGTAAGACAAAGGAAGTGATGACATGTCATACATATTTATGTGGCATGTGTGATGAGTCTAGAAATAAATGATGGTGTTTTGATGCTATCATGAAGTCAATATTGCAATTTGACATAATTCTGGAAAAGTATGGAAATTTTGTAAAACTTTGAGAATTGACTAAGTATTGAAATATTAGTCAAAACTTCCCTAAAGAAATGCCTGCCCCATCCTGTTAGGCTATATCTTGTTGAAGAAAAGATTTGAATAGCCCATATCATAAGAGAGAGAAATATCAATGGTCTAGAATAGTTTCTGAAATGCCAAGGTGCAATCTTGTTAAAGTTATGGAAATACTATTGCAAAAGATATTGTGGAAGTCATTTTTGTAAATTTATAAAAAATAGATCCATAATCCGCAATTTGTAATCCAAAATCTGACCACAGAATGAACATTGTAGCTACAAAATAATGAAAGTCATATTTTGAAATTTGGGAAATGCACAACCACAATACACAATTTGCATTTATGAAAAGTTAATTGTGGAAGAGATTTGCGAAAGTCATTTTTGATAATTTTGTATATGCATACACGTAGTCTGCAATCCGTAATTGCAGAAGGAATTTGCAGAATCCTGTTTCAAAAAAGAGAAAGGCATTCCTGCAATCTGCAACCCGCAATTTTGGAAAGGTATTGCAGAAAGATAATTGCGGAAAGATCGTTGTGGAAGGTTAATTGTAGAAGGAATTTGTGGCGGCATGTTTTGAAAAAATTTGAAATGCATACCCGCAACCCGCAATTGCGGAAAGACAGGTTGCGGAAAGGTCGTTACAGAAAGATAGATGCAAAAAGGAAATTGCAGAAGGATTTCTATTATGAAAAGGTGGTTACAGAGAGGCAATTGTAGAAGATTTTATGCTTGCACATAGTGAATAATTCCCACACAAGGTATATAAAACACCAACAAAGAATCACCTTAAAGGTGTTTAGATATGCTTGAAGATGTTGGAATCAGGAGCATCAACTGTAGGCATATATAACATAACAAGAACTAGATCTAAAAGATCAATGAGGGTGAGAGTTTGATGCTTTAAGAAATTGCTTATGTAGAGGGAAGAAATATAAAAGAAAAGACATGATGTGATAAGCTACAGGAGTAAGATAATTAAGATGCAACCATATACAACGATAAGCTACAGGAATTGTTAAAAGATGTCATGGAGTACATGTTTATTATTAAGCAAAATTTATAAAACAGTCTATTATTACCGTAGATTGCAAATCTAAGAAGAATGTCCATGATAGAATTGAAACTTGATTGTGCTTA
Source organism: Pseudotsuga menziesii (assembly GCA_001517045.1). Taxonomy (NCBI): domain Eukaryota; kingdom Viridiplantae; phylum Streptophyta; class Pinopsida; order Pinales; family Pinaceae; genus Pseudotsuga; species Pseudotsuga menziesii. The sequence continues at coordinate 140,634 of LPNX010316082.1, read as the reverse complement.
ATAAAGGGCGTAGCTGATCAATTAAATTGAGTAATGAACGTTAATTGTAGAAGAGTTTGTTAATCATAAACATAGTTATGATTAATAATAAGGGACGTGACTGTATTATTCAAAATAGAAGAAGAAGAACTAAACATATAAGTAAGGAAACACATTTAATGAAGAGGCACGATGTGTTTGATAAACATGAATGACTCCAAACTGAAAGGGCGCAACCCAAAATAAAGAGATCTGTTTGTAAAGATAGATGTGTGATGTTAAAGGTATTTATATGTAGGATTTTGAGTTTATAAAATATTTCTCTATGGTCGATATCCATGTATCAGTAGCAGCAAAGACCAAGGAAAGTGACGAGTAACCAGTGACAAAATTGAAGACATAAGAATATCTGGAAATTTAATAAAAACATATTAGGGTGGCAGGGTGGTGCTAGGACAGGGTATATTCCTGTAAGGGGGTCGTAGCCTCCTTCCAATGGTATTTGGTAAATAGGGTGTCATATCATCCTTTCAGTAGCATTTGATAAACCAGGGGGTCATAACCTCCTTCCAGTGGTAGCTGGTAAATAGGGTGTCATAGCATCTTTTCAGTAGAAACTAATAAAAGTAGGGGGGTAACCTCCTTCAATTAGTTGCTAGTAAATAGGGTGTAGCAACATCCTTGTCTATAGTAGCAGGGAAAAACTATTTGTAAATATAATTTTACAGTAATAAAAAGTGTTGGTGGTTTTCCCAATTGGGCTTCCATGATAAAAATTGTGTTCCTTCTATATTGTTGATCATGTGTGTTAATGAATAAGTTAAAAGTGGTTTTACTTGTTAGAAATTATCAATATTGATTCACCCCCTGCCTCTTAGTATTTTCCAATATTCCAACACTTACTAGTCATATCGCTACACCATTGATTTTGCAAAGAGGATTTCAATGTGGTCCGATTTGGTTTGATCAGAGATTTGATGCATTGATGAGTTCACATATTTCGTTCAAGCAGGGTAAGATGTAAAAAATGACACGATTTCACATATTTTGTCTAGGGTAAGATATAAAACAAAATTTGTAATTTTTTAAAGCAATAGAGGGTTCCTCTGCAATGAATATTTTGTAAGGAATAGAATGCTCCTTTGTACTTACACTAAGCTTTGAAACATAAAATAAACTTGAAATTATATAACTTCGGGCACCAAAAACTGGGAAAAAAATATTCTTATTAATTGATCATGATAACATCAATTTTCTTCAGAGGATTGCAAAAAAATATGATTTGGTTTTATCAGAGACCTAGTGTGTTGACAAGATCATAGATTTTGTTCAAGAAGGGTAGATAAAAAAATACACATATTTCGTTTGGAAACATATTTTGGGTCTAATATTTTAGGGTAAATAAAAAAATATGAAATTGGAGGGATTTTCCATTGTTACCCACTTTTGAAAATTTTGAACTAACCCCACATCAAATCATGTGCCAAACTCAACATTTTTTCTCATGTAATCGGAAAACATTTTAGGGGGAAATAGGGGTTTCACTAAATACTTGATTAGTGATGTTAATCAAATTTTAATTAATTTCTGGTTTATGATACATTTTTGGGGTGGAAATATCTTATGAGGATGTGCCACCACTTTGATCCTTCTCCATGATCCTGATTCCACTCTTCCCATGAAAATGTTCTTCCTATGCGCTAGTTTTCAAAAAGATTAACTTTCTTCATATTCTTTTAATCCATCACCAACACCAAAAGTCAGGTTATAGCAATTAAACAAGAGGATTAAGTTTTAACAATAGTTACAAGATATGAAATAAGGTTTTCAAGGTAAATAAGGCATAATATTAGCCTCCCCTAAGGTATTAAAACCCCCTCTCTCACTGTCATGGGTGAATACATGAGTATATGATCATTTAGCATTTTGGCTCAACCATAGCCAATTTATATTTATATAAACTCTTAAAAATATTCAATGAGTTCTTCCATATATGAACTCATAAAGATTACATAAACACATTATTTAATAGGGGTGTCACATTCCCCTCCCCCTTAAAATTAACATCATCCTCGGTCTTTACAATGTCCAAAATTTTAAAAACAAAACTCAAAACTTGCAAAACTTTATTTTGAAACTCAATCTTCAAACAAATGGGGATACTCTTCCCTCATATGATTTTCCAGCTCCCAAGTCACTTCTTCAGGGTTGTAATGGATCCATTGGACCTTTACCTTCTGTTGTCAGGAATATTACACCTTCTACGGACAGAAGCTATTCCTCTGGTCTAAATGGTTCAGATCCAGAACAAATAAGTGAACGACAAAGGTTGAAAACCTTCCCAGAATGTTGTAAACACCTGGAATAATGCTTTGATGATGAACTTGTGTACCTGAAGAACATGTCAAACAAACAAGAACATCAAAGCTACCAGAACATTATTTACACATCCATATTAGTGACTAAGGAATCCGGTAACATATACATGCGAGATCAGTGCAACAGATATGTGGGATAAAAATCAGCTTTGCATTAAGAAATCAATGAAGAATCTTACAACCATTTCCTTAGTGTTGAAAAAATCCTCCACAAGACAACCACCTCATCCTCGATCTTGTGCTCTCCAATGGAATGGGCTAGGTAGTCAAGTCAACAAAATAACATTGCCATTCAGTTCTCTCCCTCAACTATGGGAGATGAGATTGTATTTATAGGGCTCAATGGATAGGGATAGTTGAGAGAATTGTGAGTGAGGTGGCCATAAGATCCTACCAAGAGGGATCTTGACTCCAACCAACCTAGATTTGATAGGGATAAGGGAGGACATGAGGCTCATGTTCTAGAAGCCTCGAGAATCCTCCTTTTTTCCATTTTTACCAAGGGTACCACTTATCTTACTTTATGACAGAGCGGTGAAGGGAAAGAATCGCTTCAAGAACAAAGCACATACATGGTGGCATCGCTTCTCTATAATAGGACTCAGAGGGTGTTGAACAAGGTATCACTCATTAGCTAAAGGTAAAAAGCGGTGCTAGGGTTTTTTATGTAGAATTGACATCTAGAGCATGTTTCCACTCCAAGTTTGGGATTTACGGTAAACATAGGTGTTAAGGATTTCATCACATGTTGGTGCCAGGATTTGGGCATTACACCTTCCCTATGGCCTCGTTCCTAAGAATTTTGTTTCTTTTTCCCAATATGCAGACTGGGTGAACATGGAATTCCCCTTTGAGCTCCACCTATATCACAAAAAAATAAAGAATATGATTAGAGTCATATGCATACTTCTTTAATAATGAAACATGGAAAACATAGTGTATTTTGACCATAGGTGGAAGAGCAAGTTCATAAGAAACTGGCCCAATTATGTTCAATACCTCAAAGGGTCAACAAAACCTAGCTTCCAACTTCTTGTAGCTACCCAACTCTAGTGAACTCTTCTTTCCCTTAACCTTCAAAAATACTTTTTCCCCAACTTGGAGCTCTCTATGTGCTCTTTCCTTATATGCATATCTCTTTTTCCTATCCTAGGAAGTCTTCAAATTATGTTTTATCTTGGCTACTTTCTATTCAATTTAATGGATCATTTTAATCCTCACAACCAACCTATCAACAGGCTTATCCTAACTTACCAGAATATTACACTTTTTGTTATAAAGTGCTTCAAACAAGCTCATCCTTAGAGATGCTTGATACCCATTGTTATAAGATAACTCTAATAGCTATAAGTAATATTATCACTTATTGGGATTGTCGATCACATACATTTGGAGCATGTCCTCATTGACTTGGCTCACCCACTCACTCTATCCATCTATCTACGGATGATAGGTTGTAATGAGATTTAATTTGGTTCCAAATTCTTTGAACCAAACCTTCCAAAAGTGCAAAGTGAAGTTTGGATATCGATATGAAACTATGGCCTTAGGAATACCATGTAACCCAACGATCTCTTTCATATACACTTCTATAGTTTTCACTGCTTTAAAGGTTCATTATATAGGTACAGAGTGAGATAAATTTGTCAACTTATCCACCACTACCGTAATGGAATCATGTTGCTTCTGTGTCCTTGGAAAATTGTTAATGAAAGAAATGGTCACTACATCCCACCTCCATTCTAGCAGGGGACATGGATGTTGTAGGCTAGCAGGTTGTTTATGCTCTACCTTCATGCTTTGACACTCCAAAAATTGAGTAAAGTACCTGGCTATATTCTTATTCACACCTGGCCAATAAAAATTTGTTTTAAATACTGTTAAATTCTTCTAGTAACCAAGTTGACCTGCATATGGTACATTATGCATCTCTTGAATTGTAATCCTCTTCAAGTCACTTTTAGTTGGTACATCAATTCTGTCATTGAAGTGAAGAATTCCATCACAAGACACTGCATAATTAACAAACTTTAAAGGTCTATGGATTGACTGCAATGTTTCCATAGCCTATAGATATTCATTATCTACCTTCAATTCTTTCATGCAGCTTTATTTTTAGATCTGGCTTCTAGTCACTGATGGCTAAAACTTGAAACGATTATCCCTATATTTTATATATTTGATGTTCAAATTGAACTTACTTAGGAATTCAATCCACCTGGCTTGTCTTGCATTCAATTGAGGCTATTCAAATAAATACTCAAGGTTGTGATGATCAGTCCTTAATTGAATTTGGCTCCCTAAGAGATAATGCCTCCACATCCAGAGTGCATGAACTAAGGCATTTAACTCCAAGTCATGAGTAGCATAGTTCTTTTTGTGCTCCATCTTCTATGATTCATATAAAATTACATGCCCATATGCATCAAAACTCTACCAATTCCTTCCAACAATGCATCGATACACACCACATAATCCATGTATGGATATTGAAGTTTTAAAACTGGAGCACAAGTGAGAAACTCTTTTGAGATTCTAAATCTTTGTTTACATTTATAGTTCCAAATGAGTTTCAAATTCTTCTTCTTGTTGAAGCCTCAGTTGTGTATGTGGCTAAAAAGGTGTCTAAGAATTACAATAGAGGGGGGAAACCTAGACAGAAGGGATTTGAAAGGTCTTACACAAGGAAAATCCTATCCCCAACCTGTTTGGTGTAGTAATCTCCCACATATATTTCTATCCTCCGCTGGCTCTTGTGGATTTGATCCTTGAAGACTATGTTTCCCAGATTGGAAAACGGGATGGGTGATGCAAACAAAAGAAACTCAAATCTAACTATAAAGGAAAATATGATCTAAATCTAAGCCACTCAAAAGGAATGTTGAATTGATTTACATATCAAACTGAGGTGTAAGACAAACAAGTATTTTCATCAAATTAATAGAAATGTAAATGAGACTAATTAACATATCACTTAACTCACAATAAATTAATGAAAATCAATTGACTGCAACTTAAGATTGTATCATTCAAGGTTAACCTGCATGTATGCATATTAATTGAAAAACCAACATGTTTGTCTTTCTAACTTCACTGCTTTAATAGACTTGCAATAATGGTAATATCCAACAGAGATCACAATATCTTCATTAAACTCATCTCTTACCTCATTAGTGGAAGAAGTGTCAATCCATATGGACACCAAAGGAGAAGTCTGAGTGATGGTAAGAGAAGGAATAGGCATGGTGATGTGAGCAGTGAGTAAAGGAGAAGAACTACTTTGGACAGTAGCTGCTTCAGAAGTCGAAGGGATGATTGGAGTAGAGGTTTTAGGGGATGAAGCATGAATGGTATCAGCTGGCAGTGATGATGAAAGTACTAATACCTTTTCAGGAATGGATGATTTTGATAAAGAAAAAGAAGGAATGTGCAGTGGAATCTTAGGAACTTGAAAAAACGCAAGGAAATTTAATGCAACACAACAATTTAGAGCATTAAAAATGGTAAAGAAACCGCAAAAGACCAAAATATATATATATTACCAAGTCCGTTAGGACTGTAGGATTAAGATAAATGAATGGTTGAGATTAATCCTACGGCATGCGGGATCTCATTACAAATTTCAAATTTTATTTAACCATCCCGCAACCCGCATTCCATACATGCAGGATTCAGGATGCGGGATCAAAAAACAGTCAAATGTTTATTCAATCTCTCCCACAATCTATAGCCGCAATTTGCAGGTTGCGGGTTGAGGAAACATGCATCAAAACCATCAAAATAGATTATTTTCCTGCAAACCGCATTCCACACTTGCGGGTTGTGGGATGAAAATCTTAGAAAAAAAATCAAAATTCAAAATCTCGCCATCCGCAACTTGTGGCTTGCGGGGTGCGCGTTGCGGGGTGAAATAATTTCACTAAAAGATAGTTGCCCACAACTGCATAAAAAACACACAAATCACGAATAGATTTCATAAATTAAGCTATGTTAGAAAACAAAAAAACCACAACAAATGTAATAGGGGCCACAAAAATGATTAAAGGACTTCATTAAGTAGTTACTTTGTATGTGTCATTGGGCTCCCATGTTTTAAATAACATGGGATCTGTTGTACCTACAAAAAATGGCAACTGGATGGGAAGAACCAATCATCTCCGTCAAACAAAAAATCCTTTCCATAGAAAAAAAAACATTGTAAGTAAACAAATGACTATCTTGAGATCACAGAAACTGTTTATATAAGAATACAACCAGCAAAATAATTATCAAAAGAGTTACTCATACATTCCCATCCATGGTCGACTTTAGGAGTGATGTAACTCATATTCAGAAGGCATGAAGGGTGAGGGTCTCTTGCCTTGAAGAAAGCATATGCACACAGTTCAGGTTGAAAATAGGACTAGGCCCTAACATATTTAGATCTTCATAGGGTCGTCAAGATTCTTTTATTCTCGTTTCATTATTTTTTTTGAAATTATATGAGAACCATATTGACATAAGACGACTGCCCCAAATTTTGGAGATCAGTGCCATTAACAAACCTGATCTGGAAACTGAACAAGTCAGCTTGGTAAGGAGACCTCTTATCTTCCAGCTACAAGATTGAAATCAACTATCATGGCCTAAGAACCATCTAACGATAATTTCAGTCCAAAATCAAGTCCATGATCATAGTAAGGATGGATTTTGATAAGACCCCTCGTCTTAATGTACAATAATTGTCTCTAAGGAAGCGACAATGAATTTATTTGTGTATGGAATGCAAGACACTATCATGGCTTGGTAACCACATAATGATAGTGCTACTCACTGGTGCTTTGTAGATCATGAATGAACCGAGATGTGATAGGATCTTCCATATTCTAGATAAATTGAAAGCCATCCCCCCACATTATATGGTGAAGATGTCATTCCACTAAGCGCTTATGAACCTAGTGGACTGGCTCATGATGAGACCCCCCATCCTGGAATCCATAACAATAAAATTATTTTTCTGCATGACCATGATTGAATCCAAAATAGGTAAGGTTGAACGGGTTATAAAGATATGATGCAGTGCACTAATGAGACCTAAGACAATAAGAACCTCCTTCCTTTCGTGATCTTCATCAAATGAATAAGGAATATGTGGGATATTGAATAGGGTGAGAGTGTAGTAATCCAGAATCCTGCAGTTACTGGTAGGCATTCATGTATACAACAGATCTTGAAAGGTTGGAAACTGACACGTTTTTCTTTAAGGTTCAGAGCTCTGAATATTGATAAAAGCTGATTACCCATCATTACCAAATGTCCAGAGATTATTAAAAGACTACTAAAATCAAGCAAATACTGAAAACAATAAAAACAGAAAAATAACACACCAAAACTATGTACAAGATTCATGAAACTTCTTAGACAAAATACTTCTTAAGCAGGAAAACATTCACTGGGTAGGTGTTGATGACTCCCTCCAGTGTCTGTAACAGAACATTGCTAGGAGCAATTTTTTCTGTAATAATGAAAGGTCCCAACCAAATGCATTGGAATTTGGTATACTCCTTATTGTCTTTTTGTTGCTTGTCCCACCTTAATACTAAATCCCCTACCAAAACATTTCTATCAGAGGAGGACTTCTCATCGAACCATTTTTTACCAACTATTGATGTTGATAGAATTTGTTCTTGGATTTTTCCCTATCCTCTTCTAACTTGAGCAGAGTGTCAATTCTCTGCTGTAGCAGGGATGAATCGTCCTCTTGGATGGATTGGGCTAACCGTAACGAAGGGGTGGTGAGATTAATTGGTAGGACAACTTCCTTGCCATAGACCAGACAATAAGGGGAGTTAGCAATGGCTTCTTTTGGGGTGATTCGGTCTTCCCAAAGAGCATTGTAGAGATTGGTATGCCAATTCTTGTGATGGGAGGCCACTATCTTTTTCACAATGTTTATCAGGTTTTTGTTGGAGGATTTTGCAAGTCCATTTCCCTGAGGGTAGTAGTTGGCAGAAAATTTAAGCTTGATCCCATTTTCAAGGGCATAGCTAGTCAGGTCAATGGATGTGAAGTATGATGCATTATAAAAAATGAGATACTCAGGAGTGCTAAACCTAGTGACTATTTGGCTTTCAAGAAAAGAGATCACTTGGTTCATATTACATAGTCTAAGAGGGGATTCTTCAGCCCACCTGGTAAAATAATCAGTGGCTATAAAAATATATTTGTGTTGTAAAGAAGAGACAAGGTTGATAGGTCTGAATAATCCAATCCCCATTGCTGAAATGGGAACTGGACTGCTACTAGTTGCAAATGGAGGGCAGGTTTTTTGACTTTTCCAGCACACTTCTAGAAAGGCTCACATTTTTTGACATAGGCATGAGCATCTATGAATAAGGTAGGCCAATAGTACCCTACCCAAATTATTTTGTGAGCTATTGTATCCCCTGAGAAATTCCCACCAGCAGGTCTTGCATGAAATTGAAACAAGAAATCATCAGTCTAATCCTTTTCTAGACATATAAGAAAAAATCCATCATAATTTTTTCTAAATAGAACATTATCAATAAGTTGATAAGGAGCTGAATTCATCCTTAATTCTCTACATTTTTTAGGATCAAAGGTTTCAGGGGAAAACCCATTATGGAGAAAAAAATTGATGTGGTCATCCCATTTAGATGTTGTTGTCTCAATTGCATTTACAGAACCTGTAGGTACAACTTCTTCTTTCTCCCAATTGGTTTTGTTGATCTTCAGGATCGTTTGATTGGGTAGAAAGTAGACACAAACCTTGTCCTTTAACTATATTCATAGGATTGATCTCCAGATCATATTCCTGTAGCGCCGTGTGAGATCTTTTCTCACCCAACTCCTTCTGGACGAGGACATTTCGAATGGCCGCGTATGGGACAATCACCTTAGTCCTCAACTTCAACAGATACTGCCTGTAATGTTTTACAAATTTATATACCGCATATGCTAGTTTGTTGACTTGGGAAAATTTGAGTTCAAATCCTTTAAACATCGAGATCATGAAGGAAATGGGGATCTCAACGTACTCATGATTCTTTTGTGTTAGGACAGCTACATACGAAAAATCAGTGGCAAAGCTAAAAGTATAAAATCTTTGTTGAAATCTGGAGACATAAGAGTAGGCACTTCTGCTATGGCTCTTTTGATTTCAACAAAGGCACTTCTCTATTCTTCAGACCACTTAAATGGTACATCTTTTTTAACTAAATGTTGCAAGGGGTTAACAACTTGGGAAAAATTTGGTACAAATCTACAGACGAAATTAGTCTTACCCAAGAAAGGCTACATTACTTTTCTAGAATTAGGGAGGTCGATATTGCAGATTGCTTCTATGCATTTTGGATCAATGATCATGCCTTCCTTAGAGACGATGAAACCTAACAACTTACCTTCTGTCACTATGAAGATAGACTTTTTGGGATTAAGGGAAATCCCATATTTTCTGCATCTTTCGAATACATGTTTCAAGGAAGACAAATGATCATGTCATCCTTTAGAATAAATAGTTACATCATCTAGATATACAATGACATAATTATGAATTAAGCCCCTAAAAGCTATGTCCATAGCTCTCTAAAACGTGGACCCCACATTTATCAGACCAAATGGCATCCACTTGTAGGAAAATGTTCCCCAGGGGGTTCGGAAAGTTGTTTTAAGCTAGTTGTCGAGGGAAACTATTACTTGGTTGTACCCTGAAAAATAGTCAAGAAGTGAGAACATTTAAAATCCGGCTACCTTCTGCAGAATATTTTCCATGGGGGGAACAGGATAATTGTCCTTCTCTCAGGCCCTATTCAAGTTTCTAAAGTCCATGCAGAGTCTAATTTCTCCATTCTTCTTTTGAACTGATACTAAGTTGGTGACCCACTGCATGTGTCTAATAGGGAATATGATCCTTGCCACTAGTAGCTTATCGAGTTGTTTCTTGACAGAGGGCTCTAAACAGGGATGCATCTTCCTCAGTTTCTATTGGTATGGTTTTACCGCAGGTTTCATTGGGATGTTGTGGTGCATGATGCTGGTATCGAATGTCCTAAGTTCATTATACATCCAAGAAAATATGTCTTTGGATTCCTTGCATAGTTTGATAAAGCTTATTTTTTCATCATGGGAACAGTGAACTCCAAGATTGATAAAACAAGGGTCTTGTTCCATTCCCAGATTGACAGCTGTATAATTGAGGGTTGAGCTCTGGGTATTGTAGTTGGTGGTTTGTCTAAACTTATCTTGTAAATCATAAAACTTTTCTAAGCTGATAACATACTTGGGAATGATATTGGAAGGGTTAGACAAAGATTTTTCCTGATCAGTTTCATGAATAGCCATACCTTCAAAGGTGTCTTGGGATGAAAGGAAATGTAGTATCTACTGGTCATCGTTGAACACTTTCCAACTTGTGACATTGTTTGGAATGGAAGGCCTATAGATCAATTCAATGGAAAAAGTTGGCGGAGACAAACCTTTAGGCGGGATCAGTCTAGATGCAGTATTGGCCAATAGATCAGCATCGAAATTCTGTGATCTAGGGACAGGTCTGATATTGAATGCTGAAAGGAGCTAGTCATGTCTTTGATCAACCTTTGATAATTTATTAAGCGGGGGGACAAGCAATGTATTTGGTTTCATACTTGTTTTACTATAATTTTTGAGTCCCTAACGCATTCAATTGCTTTCCCCCCCAAATCAATAGTGTTTCTGAGTCCTTGAACAAGTGCCTCGTACTCAGCTACGTTGTTGGTACATTCGAAATCCAATATGCATGCAATCATTGTCTTGGTCCCATTTGGATCAATGAGGACACATCCTACACCTGCTCCATATTTATACCTAGAGCCATCAAAGAATAAAGTCCAAATAAAAGGGTCAATTCTGAAATTAGTATTTACATTATAAACATTATGAAAAATAGTACTAGAGAATGGTATAGAAGTAAGATGAGTAACCTGGGACTGTTTTTGTATATTCTTCACTGGTGAAACATCAGTAGGAAAGTCTCAAAAGAATGTATTGAAAGTAAAATGTTTTATTTGATTACTGAAGAAGGAGACAGATTCATTGGAACCGTCGAGATCGGTCACTGTTTGTTTCATAAATGGTTCCCTGTCAACTTTCAGTTTGTTAGGCTATCCATTTAGGGATAACCACAAGTGAGACCAATCAGTGGAAAAGTAATCTTTCATTTTTTCCAACCAATATCGGCTTAACCACATACCGTAAGTCTCCGGAATGTCTGTGATTATAATGTCAATGGTCTGATGAATTCTGGGATCTGTAGACAATCTAAGTAGAACATTCTTCAGTCTTCCTACAGCTTTAACCTTAGACCTGTCCAATTGGACAATTTGGATAGGACAAGTTTCCCATGTAGCATTCAGCTTTTTGCAGACAGAAAGAGGCATCACATTAGATGAGGCCCTTGAATCTACCATGCAGTTATGTACATTCCTGTTGATTATTTCAAAAGTGAGTAAGAAGGGTGGGGTTCTATTGCTTCCAGGATTTTGATTGTTTGGTTGAGGGGAAGTGTTAAGATTATTATTTTGAGTTTCCCTAGGCTATTTTATTATTATGGTTTTAGGCAAGGAATCTCTCATGGAAGGGATTTTGAGAAGGTCGAATAAAGATATATTTTCCTTGACTCTTTTCAGATCCTCGGCTAAATTATATTCAGGCTCAGGAATGACAATGTCTTTCTATGTTTGGTATTTACCTTTGTTGGGAGCCTATGTCGTAGGTGATGGTTCTTGCAGGGGTGGCCCTTTTGATCTAGTGTTGTGAGTGTATTGTAGATTTAAAACTGTGTTAGGTTCTTCTCCCTCTTCTTCAGAAAATAAACTTACAGTTCTAACCTGTTGGTCTTCTTCCTTTTCTTTTTGGGGAGGTTTGTGACTCTTGATTTGAATGATATCCAAAGGATTCGAGAATGTCTGGTGTTCCTGTAGCCAAGGCTTTCAAGACAGAAAATATTTCCTCTGACGTGAATCCCTCACTAGTATTTGGAGGTGGTGGGTTTTGAGGAGGTTGGTTAGGTCTTCTAAAAGGTGGCCTATTAAATCCCCTATTGTTGGATTGATTTTCGTTATTAGTTTTCTTGAGATCCACCATCTCATTAGACATTTTCTAAAGGAGCTTCTTCACATCACACATATTGAAAGGATCTTTTGTTGTGGTGGTGGGTTTGGGAGAATTGTAAATATTCTTGCAGGAGGTAGAAGCTTGTTTAGATGATATGGCAGGGTTGTCCTTAAAATAGAACATGTCCTTTTTGACTAGTATGGCTTCATAGAAAGCATCCTACTAGGACTCTTGACGAGCCCTTTTGACCCACATGGCTATTTGAGGTGGAAGACCCTTAATATAATATGCTACCAATAATTCCTCAACAGGGAGGACAGTGGATGGAATCCTATTTTTAAAATATGGAAACCGTTGGTTATAATCTTTAACTCGATCCTTACCTTTGGTCTTCATGGAAGAAATTTCTATGACTAAATCCTCTAGGGTCTTGTCATCTCCAAATTTCTGAGTGAAGAGTTTAGAAAACACATCCCATGACGGTATAGAACTGGCTTCTAGGGAGAAATACCAAGTAGAAGCTTTTCCCTCAAAAGTATAAGGGAATGGTATGCAAACTACGTCTTCATGTATGACATTTCTAAGCCTGATAACCTGCATAAAATATTTGATGTGGTCTTCCACAGGGATTTTGTCATTTGGATTATATTTTAGAAGCCACTTCTCAGGGTTTATAGGCAGCCTATGCTGATAACCTAAGACAAACACAACATATCCATCAAGCTAAGGCCTATTATGTCATTTGTCAGCCATTGGGATAGATTCCTTTGATGAAGTGGATGATTCAGGCTCTGACGATTCGTCTGAGGAGGATTAAGAAGAGGGAGGTGAAGGGGGTGGTCCTCCTACTCAGATGTTGTGTCAGGGAGTAATTAACTCCCTAAAAAATGAATTAAGATATAGTTTAGGGGTAGATGGTTCACTGGAACCATCATTGCATCCTTTAGTGTGTTGGTCACCTAAATTAATATTATATTGACTCTTGGCTTGGGGATTATTCCAGTGGAGACTCTGTTCAGCAAACTGTCTTGTAATCTCAGCACCGATATCAGAATTATGTTTCAGTAATTGTTCAACTATGATGGGTCCTAAAGTAGGAGATATGAGAGCGTATCTATTTGTTGGGGTTCTCTGTTCATTTACAGGGGTAGCCGAAATGGTTTCTGAACCTTGTGCGATTTGTTCCCCTGATGTAGATGCATGGGTGTGATTGCGAGTGATAATCAAATCTCTTGCTGGAAAAGATGTTTTGGTAATTTGTTTAGGCATGATTTTTTGGCCCTCCTTCTAGCGCCATTTGTTGAATCCTTAGCTGTGTATGTGGATAAAAATGTGTCTAAGACTTACAACAGAGGGGGAAAACCTAGATTGAAGGGCTTCAAAAGGTCCTACGCAAGGACAGTCCTAACCCCAACTTGTTTGGTGTAGTAATCTCCCATGGATATTTCTAGCCTCCATTGGCTCTTGTGGATTTGATCCTTGAAGGATCTATTTCCCATATTGGAAAAATGGGATGGGTGATGCAAAGAAAAGAAACTCAAATCTAACTATAAAGGAAAATCTGATCTAAATCTAAGCTACTCAAAAGGAATGTTGAATTGATTTACAAATCAACCTGAGGTGTAATACAGACAAGTGTTTTCATCAAATTAACAGAAATGTAAATGAGACTAATTAACTTATCACTTAACTCACAATCATATAATTAAAATCAGCTGTCTGCAACTTAAGATTGTATCATTCAAGGCTAGCCTGAATGTATGCATGTTAATTGAAAAATCAACATGTTTGTCTTTCTAACTTCATCGCTTTATTAGACTTTCTATAATGATAATCTCCAAGAGAGATCACAATATCTTCATTAAACTCATATCTTACCTCATCAGTGGAAGAAATGTCAATCCCTGTGGACACCAAAGGAGAAGTATGAGTGATGGTAAGAGAAGGTATAGGCATGGTGATGTGGGTAATGAGTAAATGAGAAGAACTGCTTTCAACAACTGTACTGCTTCAGAAGTCGAATGGATGATTGGAATAGAGGTTTTAGGGGATGAAGCATGAATGGTATCAGCTAGCAGTGATGATGAAAGTACTAAGACCTTTTCAGGAACGGATGACGTTGATAAAGAAAAAGAAGGAACGTGCAGTGGAATCTTAGGAACTTGAAGTGCAGTATATTGTGGCATAGGTGGGTGTACAAAGATAGGGGTGATAGAAGCAGGTATGCATGTCAAAGCATGATAGAGATGGGATAATGGAGGTGATAAAGTTGATCCAACAGGAAAAGCATATAGGTTTTGAATCGATGAGAGTAGTAGTGCTGAGGAAAACAAATAAGACCCAAAAGTGGGTTGTGTGTTTTCGAGAACAGAGGAATATTTTATGTTACTACCACTGAATAAATTCATAAATGCCTAGAAATTGTTATGATTGTCAACTTCTTCAGTGATAGGAATAGGAGAAGTTCCTCCTTCTTCAGCATCAGAATTGGTCAAGTCTAAGGTATGAGCTGGAGAGGAGGAAACCTGAACTTTTAGACTTGTAAGTGGCTTAAGCTCAGTCATCATATGATCATCACATGATGAAGTGACTATAGCATTTACATGTTTATCAGCAACAATATGAGTATTTACAACTTCCTGAGCATATAGCACAGAAGTCATCTTTGTTAGCTTTTGTTTAAACTGTTGAGAAGTATGTATCAAGGCTTTGCCCTGCTGAGCAACAGATGCCTATGGGACATCCTCCATAGGACCTTTACCTTTATCTATAGCTGAGATAGTTGTCACTGAAGAATAATTAGTTGCTTGAGCCTCCTTCTCTTCTTTGTCTTTTCTCATCTTTTCCAAAATATCCAACTCCATTGCTTTGTAAGCCCATACCCTGTCCCTTATTTCCTTCTGGTAGCATAAGATTTGAGTTTGTTCCTCTTTTATTTTGGCTCTAGCTAAAAATTCAGAAAAGTATTGAATCCTTGGTAAATAAAGTCATCTGGTTCTTCTTCTTGAGTATAACCCGCTTTGAAATGGTTCTGCTTGAGATGAGCATCAACCCACCCCTTGGGGTCATGTTTCCTTTTGTTGGAAAAAGCCAACTTCAAAGAAACTATTTGGTCACTAAGCTCTGTAGCCCAAGTCGAAGTTGGTATGCTCAGTGGTCCAAGGGTTTGAGGGAACTTAGGCCAAAATATTCTTTTTTGTCCAGTGAGCTTCTTGTAAACTCCTTCAGTCACTGTCTCGAAGGATATCTCCTCAATAACCAAACTGTTAGGTACAACTTTGGGTAACATATGGGCAATATTGCTGCCCCAGAATATGATATACACAAATGATTCTCCAATGTACCAATCGCCCATGGTAGCAATAAGGTTCCCGGCTTCAAGCAAGAAGGATGGAGCTTCCCTTTTGAAGATTAGAAAATAAATACGGCCAAGGAAGTTTTCACAAATTTTGTAGAAGCTGGCCACATAATTGGTATCCCACAATTCTGCATGGTAGATGTGTACAGGAAGGGCTGATAAGATCCAGTTCGATCCCAAATTGGGATAATGGAACTCAGTACAAAATACATCAACAATGAAGACTGATAAGAAGAAATTGGGTTTCTTCTTGGCAATGGCCTTTTGATAGTCTTGGATGGATGTCTTGAGTTCTAGAGAAATAATGGAAGCCCATGGGAGGGATTCTCCTGTGGTTAAAACATGATGAGCTATTAGGGCCCATTTAGCTTTAAAATATAAGCAATTGGGGAGACCATAAAGTATGCACAACATAGCTGCTAGCAGAGAGTAGGGTTATCTAAACCAATCAACGGGGTAAAGTTCATCCTTCCTCTGAGAAAACTTATTGGGTTTGCTCATCTAGGACTTCAAAATTTCATCAAAATTATATCTGGACTTATAGGATTTGAAAAAATCAGCATTAAGGAGTTGTTTGACTGGATTGAGAGCATAAGCTTTGACGAAGATCTCAGGATGGAAGTTAGTGGGTTGCAACCTTGTGCTGCTATTGAAGGAGCGGTATTTTGAGTTTGTGTGTTCAATAAACCATTTAACCATGTCATTGTAAGGGAGAATAGAAGGTCTAGCAGCAATGGAATGGATACCAAAATCCTTAATTCTCTGGTAGGAGGGCTGTTCATTCTGTATGTTTGAGAGGTCATCATTGTCAAAAATAAAGTATATCCTAGACCAATCTACTTGGTAGGTTTCACTGACTCTGCCACTAGTGTCATAAAAGAAGCCAAAGTTTGGGTCCTTAGTCAGCATATCCCTCTGGAGGTTCTTGCATTGGGTAATTCGAGACATCTTAGGGTTGAAATATTCTATTAAATGAATAAACCCATAATTAAAACTAATTTAACCCAGAACAATAGTAAGCAATTTAAAATAGGAAAACAACTCAAATATTGACCTGTAATTAGAGCGGACAGCGATAACATCGACTGGTAAAAAACGCAAGGAAATTTAACGCAACACAACAATTTAGAGCAGTAAAAATGGTAAATAAATCACAAAATACCAAAATATATATAGATTTTCCTGAGTCCGTTAGGACCATAGGATTAAGATAAATGAACGGTTGAGATTAAGCCTATGGGATGTAGGATCTCATTACAAGTTTCAAATTTTATTTAACCATCCCACAACCCTCATTCCACACATGAGGGATGCGGGATAAAAAAACCATCAAAATTGTATTCAATCTCTCCCACAATCCGCAGCCCACAAGTTACGGGTTGCAGAGACATGCATCAAAACCATCGAAATAATTTATTTTCCCGCAATCCGCATTACGCACTTGCAAGATGCAGGTTGCGGGATGAAAATATTAGAAAGAAAAAAAAATCAAACTTCAAAATCCATCCATCCACAACTTACAGGTTGTGGGGTGAAATAATTTCACTAAAAGATAGTTCCCCGTAACTTCGTAAAAAACACACAAATCACGCATAGATTTCAGGAATTTGGCTAAGTTAGAAAACAAAGAAACCATGACAAATTTAATCGGGGCCACAAAAATGATTAAAGGACTTCAAGAAGTTACCTTTGTATGTGTAATTGGGCTCTCGTGTTTTAAATAACATGGGATTTGTTGTACCTACAACACTTCGGTAATGAAGTAATTGAATTGGAAATATGAGAGGAAGAATCTATGAACCTTCTCTAATAAAATTCCAACTCCATAAATGATCTGACCTCTGTCACATTCCTAGGAGTAGGCCATTCACGAATAATTTTTTTTCTAAAATGGTCTATAGCTACACCTTCTTCAGATACAATTTGACCCAAATACAACAAATCCTTCTGATAGAAAGGGACACTTGTTGAGCTTGACATACAACCTGTTCTCTCTCAAGATCTGTAGAATGATCCTGATATGATCCTAATACTCTTCTTCAGTTTTGGAATAAGCCAAAATGTCATATAATAATACTATGATGAATTTATCCAATAATTCTTTGAACATGCCACTCATCACGCACATAAATATTGTTGGGGCATTGGTCAATCCAAAGGGCAAGAATGTATAGTCATAATGCCCATACCTAGTCTTGTACGAATTTTTATTGATATATTAATCTTTGATGCATATTTGATGATAGCTAGATATCAAGTTGATCTTGGAAAAAACCTTTTCCCCTCTCAATTGGTTGAAAAGATCGTCAATACTAGGAAACGGGTACCTGTAATTGATTGTGGATTTATTTTTCTACTGATAATATACACATAACCTTGGTGTGCCATCCTTCTTCCCTAAAAACAACGTTGGACACCCCTATGGAGAAACACTAGGTTATATGTATCCATTCTCTAACAATTCTTTCAGTTGCATATGCAATTCCTTTAACTATGGGGTGATCATATTGTAAGGGGGTTTAGATAGTGACACCTCTCCTGACACCAAATCATGTTACATTGTTATCAATTTAGACAGTATTATCTTAGAATATTATCTGAGAGAATAGCATGCACATCAATCAATCACAAGAGTAAATAGACACAAATATTTTCCTCGGGGAAACCATAAAGGAGAAAACCTTGCAACTTCCTTAGAGATAGAATAAGCACCAATGGAAGCAGTGAAACCCAAAGACAGTAAGATAATCTTCGACAGCCGTTCTCTCTCTTATCCCAGCTCCTTCTCTCTCACTCATGCGCTACAACTAAGTGTGAGTGACTATGTGATAAATAGAGAGGCTCACTCTCTATTTATACTAGTTTCCAACTTGACAATAACTTACCAGGTCCGACTTCTCTAGGAGAGTCTAATAACCCTAGTTCCCCGCGACTACAGGGACTTTAACTCCTGATCAACAAGGAGGCTTAACCTTTATGACTTTACATGACTTGTTTACATTATTGATTCTCCCTATAGGAACATCAGGGACTAATCAAATACAATATATGAAATACATAAGTGAATACATTCTAAAGTTACAAATACATCAACACTGCCTCTTAACTAGGAAGGTATTCTCTTGACTTAATTCATCATCACAAGTCTTCTTCTCTAGATCAAGTTTGGATCATCATCAATGACAGATCATCACTGGATCATCATCAAAGATGGATCATCACTGGATCATCATCAAAGATGGATCATCACTAGATCATCATCAAAGTTGGATCATCACTGGATCATCATCATCACTACTTCCGCTATCTCAATCAATTGGTGCTATCCAATTCTTCTCATCATAGGAAGTTATACAGAGCCAACCCTTTTTCATGTTGTTTGTAGGCCTATCCTCCATGTAGGTATTCATCTTCTTCAACACTTATATCTGTTCCAGTCAGAAAGGCCTTCCCAACACTTACATCTGACCATGGAAGGATCACATCCACCACCATGTCAAAAAGGCACACCCAACACTCACATCCATCAACATGGTATGACACACCATCTACCATCCAAGGAAAGGCCCATCACTTACATCGATTGGCATGACATGACACACTATCTATCATCCAAGGAAAGGCCTAGCACTTACATCTATTGGCATAGCAGGACACATCATCTACTATCCATAGAAAGGAACAACAATTATATCTTAGCCAGTAAAAAAGGCTCAGGACTTATATCTGACCCAGTTAGAAAGGCTCAACACATACATCTCTGGAATAGTAGGACACACCATCTACTATCCAAGGAAAGGATCTGAATTTACATCCACTAGCATGATAGGACACACCATCTATGATCCAAGGAAAGTCTCAACACTTATATCTACTAGCATGGTAGGACACACCATCTACCATCCAAAGAAAGGCTCCGCACTTACATCCGCCGGCATGATAAGATACACCATCTATCATCTGAGGAAAGGATCTGCACTTATATTTGACCATGGGAGTACCCGCCTACCACCATGTCAGAAAGGCTCTGCACTTACATATGACCATGGGAGGACCTGCCTACCACCATGTCAGAAGGGCTCCGCACTTACATCTGACCCAGTTAGAAAGGCTCTGCACTTACATTTGACGATGGGAGGACCCACCTACCACCATATTAGAAGGCTCCGCACTTACATCTGACCCAGTTAGAAAGGATCTGCACTTACATCTGACCATGGGAGGACTCGCCTACCACCATGTGAGAAACTCTCACGGAATCATCACTTCCTCTTGGAAGGAACCTCGATCTAGAGAATTCCAAGATTCTCCCTAAAGTACTCAAACTTCACTCTGGCCAATGGCTTGGTCAACACATCAGTTATTTTCTCGTCTGTCGCAACATACTGGAGCTTCAATGCTCCTCTCTGCACCATATCCATGATATAGTGATATTTGATCTCGATGTGCTTCGACTTGTCATGGAACACCGGGTTCTCTGACAACTTCACACTGTTGGTTGTGGAGCCTAATCTTCTAGATCTAGAGATATTATTTAGTCATGTTTGTAACCTAGGTGTACTATATAGTCATTCCCCCTACCTTGGGGTATTGGGTTAACCCTAGAATTTTCCCATTGTATTTCCCCTATAAAAGAAAGCATTGTAAAATGACTAAGTATGGTATTGTATTGTATTGGAAGAGAGACTGTGAGAAAACATGAATAGGAAGTGCAACGGTTTTGCTACAGGGTGTATTCCTTCATCTTTCTGGACTGTAATAAAAGGACTGGCAATTTCTTTGTGGATGTAGCCCATTGTTTTGGTGAACCACGTTATATTTGTGTCTCTCTGTAATGTTTTAATGTGTTTTGCATATTGTTTATTGATTTAACTGTATATCTGTTATTGCTCTGCGGTCCTATTTTCTAACACACACAACTCTGGTTATTGCAATATATACAAGTAGCATCCAGCTGGAGATAAAATAAATTAGATAGTAGCTTCCTCAACCATACTTCCTCACAAGTGGCCAAACAATCTATGACATACTCTGCTTCGGTTGTACTCAGTTCCACATAGGACTACTTCCTACTAAACCAAGAGATCACACCTGATACCATACTGAAGCAACACCTTGAAGTGCTCTTCCTATCGATGGAACTATCTGCCCAATCTAAATCAACATAACCTTCCAGGTTAATCTTCTGATCCAACTCATACTTGAGCCCATAGTCAACTGTACCCTTCAGGTACCTCAGAATATGCTTTGCAGCAATCAGGTGAACATGTCTTGGATCTGTCAGGAACTGGCTCTTCATAGCAAAGAAAATATTTTGTCTCATATTCAATAGGTACATCAAGGACCCAATCATCTGAGGATACATTGTAGCATCAACCGTCTCTGATGAAGCATCACTCAATAGCTTCAGGTTCATTGTCATAGGTGTGGTCATGGCCTTGCAGTTCATCATCCCAAACCTTTTTAGGATATCTACTGCATACTTTCCTTGTCCTAGGGATATTCAATCTACACTATCCCACACCTCCATGCCTAGAAAGTAGTTCATCATACCCAAGTCCTTCATCTCGAACTTGGAAGCAAGCTTCCTCTTTGTATCAGCAATCAACCCATTCAAACCTGTTACAAACAGATCATCTACATACAGTAGGAGTATCACTGGGTTCCCTTCTTCAACCTTGTAGTAAAGGTTGGAATCTGCTTTACTCTTGGTAAATCCCAAACTAGATAGGAAGATGTCAATTATGCCGTACCATGTCTGGGTGCTTGTTTCAAACCGTATAAGGATTTCTTCAATTTACACGAGTCTCCTTGTCATGTGTCTCAAAACTGAGTGGCTGCTCCACATACACTTCCTCTTCTACCAAACCATTCAAGAAAGCAGTCTTGGCATCCATCTGGTGTATCTTCCATTTCATCACTACAGCCAAAGAAAGTAATGATTTGATGGAAGTGTAATAACTCAAAAATTCATAAAAATTTAGAATTTTTCATGTGACATAAAATGTCAAATGACAATGCTAATGAACCACTAATTGCTAGCAGATAATTAATCAGTTTGCAAGCGAAACGAAGATTACTTCTTTATCAGGTTTCGTATAACTTAAAGGCTTATCTTTAAATACTGTGTGAGTACTATTTCAACCTAGCAGTTTCATTTTCTAGAAATTAGAAGAGAAATATGTCTTTTACTAATGCTAAGTATGTTATTGCTTTCTTTTTTCAAGTAGGGAAAATTTCTTGGGTGTGATCGAGGCTTACTTAGCTTATAGCTAACACAGTGGGACTGATGGTTCTTTACAGGTTTTCATAGGTAAGCATTTGTTCTAGTATATATATATATATATACAGGACAAGAAAGATACTTCACTAGCATAAATATGATGCTAGAATTAGAATGTTTAAACGCAGCTTGTCTCCATAGGAGGTAACATTGATCTAATTAAAGTCATCAAAACTCCATAAAGATAAAACAAAATTGCATATGCATGGATTAAAATGCATGACCAAAAATACTATCAAAATTAAATCAAATCAACTAGATGATTAAGATTATTTCTAAGAATACTCATACTTTTTCTTAGATCAGTCAAAACATTTGGAGTTTGGTTTGATCATAAGTATTTGAATCCTTTTGTAAACATGAAAGAAATACTCTATGTTGTTAAACTATAAATATAGTCTATCCTATCCAATAGTTTTGTTTTCTAAGGGTTTTTAAGTCATCAAACTCATTAGATGTATATCACATTTACCCTTATCCTAGGGTTTGACAATTAAATGTTTTCTCAATATATAAACAAAACTATTTTGGTTGTTAACTGTTTACTCATTATTTGGATGTTAGAAATACAATTGAGACTCTTATATAAGTCTATGGACTGCACTCACTTGTATCCCCAACTACACAATGCAATAAAAAAATTGGTCCAAGATTCTCTTCTTAGTTGAAAGAATTCTTCTTCAAACTTTTACAGTTTTTACTTTGGATTCTTTTTACTTGTATCTTACATTTCAATTCTTGGTGTACCTTTTATCTATAAACTACACCTTTACACAAGGGTGTATTGTAAATCTCTTGAAATATGGTTATTAGTTTATATAATATGAAAGAGTTTATAAATGCTTGGGCCCTAGTCAAACAACTTACTCTCCAACTCTAGAAATTCAAAAGACTACTTCAAGGAATCATTAGATTTCCTTTCTCAGTATAGTTTATTTTTAAAAGTATGTCCTTTACTTATGTTTTATAAAACATAGTTAGCAAAAGAACTACTTTATCTTGACCTATAACAAAACCCTAAAAGAAAATCCATTTCTTATTTCTATGGTGGATAAACTAGGCATTGAAATGATCAAGGGTATATCACATTATTATCAATCAAAAAATTACATTAGTCAAATGATTATTGTTTTGATTTGTTATGATTTTCATGCAGATTAGAAACTGCGTAATTGACTATTGAAATGCCACCCACAATGATGAAATAATTCGATCGACACATGGAGGTGTCTAATTCCTTGGTTAAGTTGACTTACGATTGCCCTTAACCTTCATTTCGCAGGTGAGAGGGTTCCTTCAATTGTGTGCAGCCGAGCTGTGAGTTCGTGGCCGCCATGACTCTACAATAACCTCTAATTTGTAAACTGTCTTCCAGAAAAAATACTGTGTGCTTGTCTCGGTGAGGACATATGGTGGTTTTTGATGCTTAAAGACTGTTGTGGAGTATTGTGTGCATAGAAGTTGTTTTTATCCACTGATTCAAGGACTGTGAGTTGGTTTTAAGAGAACATAGTGGTGCTCATTTCCTTCGATTCATGGCTCAAGGTTTCCAGTAGTATTTGGTGCATTAAAATTTTTGGGGCATCACTCTCCAAGGTACCATCGAGTTGGCCCAAAGGCTTTGCTTTCTCGACTTCTTCAAAACAAAAATCACTAGCAGGTAACGGCCTGTCCAGGTTTTTATTTAAGAAAAAAATAGAATTTTTATAACATTAAAAAGATTTTAACCATTGAATGGTTTCTCTATACATGTCCTTTTCCCAGCTTTGGATATTGGATGTGAGCACGTTTCTTCAAGCTTCAGACATTCAAACCATGGTAAGCCCTGGTTATACTGATGGTTTTCTCCTGCATTTGTGTTGTGGTAGTCGGAAAGATAAGAAGCTTCGCTATGCTAGTTGTGGCTTGACCTTGGTTTACTTATTAGGTTATTGCTTCTTGTTTTTATTTTGGTTTTATACTATTTTAAACCCTAGAGGTTGTTATGTGTAAAAAGTTAAAGGCTGTTCCAGGCGTGACTTAGGGTTTTTGTCAAAGAGACTTTACGGCCTAGGAAGATGTAAAACTTTTCTTTTGATTACAGATTTGTCTTAAGCCTCGATAGAAGTTATAAAAGGCCATAGGCAATTATTGCTTACTCTATTTTGTCTCTGTTTAATAAGTTTACGGTATTTTTAATTTAAAATTACATTTAATATCAAAGGTTGATAGTAAATTTTTATCATTTAATTTGCAGTGTTATTGTGTGAATAAAAAGTTATGTTTCTCTAAAGGGGTTATTATTAATGGATAATCTTTAGTTCTACAATGAGATGATTTTACAGAAATAATTTTAGTTCTGTATCTATTTTATTTTTAATAATAATTATTTACAGCTGTTAGGTTTTTGTGTTAAGAATAAAAATGTAAAATATGTTTCAGAGACAAATCCTATCTCTTATAAAACCTAGATGGTTCTTGAGAGTTGCAATAAAACACCTATGCATACAGAATTAGAGTGAAGTTGTAAGCTTAAGTAAATAATTGTAATGACCTAAGGATTACTAGCTAGGTTAAACCCTAAATACTACTTTTACTATTCCTATAATTGTTTATTAAACTATATTAATTGTATTTATAATAAGTATTAAAACTAGTAATACTTCTATGAATATTATAATTACTAGTGATTATTATATAATCTACTCTTTGCCTATAATTAGATAATGCAGTTACTTTCAGTAGACAGAGCAAGTACAACTAGATTTCTGTAAATGAATCACCTAAAACTATAGAAGTAATCATTTGCATTTTACATTCAGAGTTAATAAACAAAATATACTTATCTAACTTAATCAACCAGTTGTACTAGAGTACTGCATTGTAAAAGGCATGGAAAAATACAGTTTGGTAATTTCTTTTCTATTCACCATTCACTTAGCAAAATCTCTACTGTTTAAAATATAATATGCTAATCACTAGTTTTATCAATAAACAATGCTCTTTCTTCTTCATAAACCCTAATAAAATAATAATATGCATATCTTGAAAACTTATAATCTTTGTCTGAAAACAGTAGATAAACTATAAATAAACCTAAACAAATAGAACCTATCAAATGGTGAGGTGACAACAGCTTAAGGAGGCTTTTCCTCCCAACCAACTCCTGGAGAAAGCTTAGTCTACAATCTCTTAGGACACTTGAGGCTGTCTCTTGGTCCTCCTTGTAGAGTACTGGGTGAGAGGTGTAACCTTGAGATCCTCTATCACTTGAATGGATTTACAACAGTAATTCAGCCCTGCTCACATCAGTAACAACTTCAGCTTAGAATAGCTGCACAAGTTCAATATTTAGCATTTAACCCCTCGAACTAACTTCAACAAATCCCCTCCATCGAATTTCTCATGTGCAATTCATTCACTCAGGATGATCACAATTCCAGAATGAGCAGCCTCAACTGTCTTCAATGGAAAGTTTTATATCAATTCCTAGGTCTTCTGTTTCAGTTTTTACTTAATGAGCCACCTTCTCCTATTCCACTTTCTTGGGGAATCATGGCCACAATTATAGTGAAGTTTCCACCTGCAACAATTAGAAGTAGTTTGAGGATGTTGCCACTTGTCAGTATACTCTCCACCCAGTATCCTCCACCAAGTGACCAGTTAATAGTCATTTAGCAGCTTCCATAAGCTATTGTCTCATCATTTATTTATTTATTAATAAAATATTCTACAATACATTAATTATCCTTGACCCCACTAGGTTATCAATTACAAAATTTATCATAAAATATAACATGATGTTCTTCAATGACATTAAATTGTTTTGCAAAATGGGGCATGTGACAGGAAGCATATCTGGCTACAGGTGCAAAAGTTTCTTCATAATCTATTCATTCTTTCTGGGAGAAGCCATGAGCCACAAATCTTGCTTTATATTTCTCTATGCTACCATCTGCAACATGCTTGATCTTGTATATCTACTTGGAAGTCACAATAGACTTCTCCTCTAGTCTAGGGACAACATCCTAGACATCATTCTTCATGATCGATTGGCACTCCTCGATCATAGAATCCTTCAATTCTTTCATCTCTGTCACTTCTTCATAGTTGGAATGTTCTTTATCAATGATGTCACATAATAGGGCTACATACTGGAGTAGGACCTGGTTCTTTTCCTCTCTGTGTGCATTTATTCTAGAGCCCCATATATTTTTACACCTTAGATAGCCTCTCGTACCCATGCAGGTTTCCTCTTGTGAGGATTCTTCTATTGGGGTGTATCTACAAGTTACTGGGGTTCTTCTATTTCTCGATCTTCTTCTTGATTTTCATCGTTCATAGTTGTATCTTGAATTCTGGGTACTTCTGTTTCTTCAAAGTCTTCAACTGGTCTCTTTTTGGATTTGTTGTAAGCTGAGTCTTCATCGAATGTTACATCTCTGCTAATGTCAATCTTCTTCAATCCTGGGAAGTATATTCTATAAGCTTTTGAGCTTTCACTATATCTCACAAATATACCCTTCTTTCCAGAAGGATCTAACTTTGCCCTCTTTTCTTTTGGAATGTGTATGTATACTGGACAACCGAATATCCTGAGATGGCTAACCTCTGGTTTCTTACAGGAAAAGAATTCTTTGGGTGTTTTGTTCTCAAGTACTCTTTGTGGAGTATGGTTCTATACATACACTATTGTCCTAACAACTTCTGCCCACAGATGCATGGGAAGATCTTGATCATGAAGCATTTCCCTTGCAACTTCCATGATTGTTCTATTCTTCCTTTCTACAACCCCATTCTGTTGTGGATTATATGGAGTGGTAAACTCCCTCTTAATCCTTGAATCTATGCATAACTCTTTGAATTCATTTGATGTGAATTCTCCACCATTGTCTGATCTAAAGGTTTTGATCTTCTTTTTTGTGTGGTTCTTGAACAAGGCTTTGAATTCCTTGAACTTGTTGAATACTTCATCTTTGTTCTTCAAGAAGTATATCCATGTCTTCCTAGAAAAATTATGAATGAAAGAAACATAGTATACATACCCACTCAATGAATTGGATGACATCGGAGTGGATGATTTCCATGATTCTTTTTTCCTCGCTCTCGCTACTTGGAAATTTCTTCTTTGTGTTCTTTCCTTTCAGACATCCTTTGCAGACATCATCATGTTTTGTCTGTATTTCTGGAAGACCTTCAACAACTTTTCTCACTAGTAGTATTGCTCTATAGTGCACATGTGCAAGCCTTCTATGCCAAAGTTCATTTGGCTCTACTGAGTTATGAACCAAGGCTTGTTCTGGTTGTCCCTTTAGTTTGTATAGTCCTCCTTCTTATTCCCCAATCACTAGTGCATCATCTATAGTCTTTCCCTTTGTCCACATAAGAACTTGGCCATGTAAAAATGAAACCCTTATTCCTTTTGCATCCAATGTAGATAAGGAGAGGAGATTCTTATTTAGTCCTAGTACAAACAAGACATACTTCATCTTCATAGACTTTCCAGAGTATAGCTTATAGGAGGATTCGCCACTACCTTTTATTGGATACTGGTAGTCATCCCCAAGTTTCACCTTGTGAGGAGACTCATGTTCGGATAGTTTCACAAAGCATCCTTTGAATCCTATCATATGCTTGGAAACCCCACTGTCTAGAAGCCAATCATTGCTTCCATGTGTGGTAGTTCCCGTGAGAGCATAAATAAAGACATTGTAACAACTTGGTTTTGACCCCGTTTGCATTAATACATATGTTGTAAATAATCATGGCGAGGAGCTAAGGGCAAAGGCCCCACCATTGATTTAGTTATGCTATGATTCAGATTGGAATGGTCACCGCTGGTATATCAGGACATACGTCATATATTAAATTGTGGCTTCATGTAAACACGCATTTTAATTAAATAACCCAACCAGCTATGTTCACTGCAACTAATTTGAGAAGGGGCATTATTCCAAAGGAAAATGAAGGGGAATGTTGAACATTGAGTCATGGGGGAAGAGCCATGTGTCACCACTATCTTTTTCTCACCACCACCTTAGTTATTCCATTGTTAGTTGGGGCAGCGTTTTGGAGGCAGAAAGAACACTACGCTCACACTCTCTCCATGATGCATCTTTTGGCCTGTCCACTATCCCGATCGTGGTTTTTCACTCACCTTCATGCGGACTGAGTTAAAAGAATCCAAAATTCGTTGTTGGGGGGTTTGGTTATCCTCTTCCTCACCCGATTGTTGGCCTACAAATATGTTCGGTTCTCCTCTTCCTCACCCGATTGTTGGCCTGTGAAGATGTTCATTTCTCCTCTACCTCATGGATTGGATGGCTTGTGGATCGATTCTTTCCTCTATTCACGCAGAGTTTTGTGTCTTTTTCCACCATTGTCAGACTGCATAATGGTTCTATTATTTCCATCGCTGAATCGTGGCTGTAATGGCATCAATAGTTCGGTGGGTTGTGTCTTTGTCCATCACGTATAGTTGGGAGTTGCTCTTTCCCCATTTTCTGCCTGTGCAATTTCTCCAGCGGTTGCATTGAGGATCAAGTGCTGTGGGTTCATAGTCATTTGTGGGATGTTGTTTTCCCATGTTTTACTTTACTGTTTTTTCCATTTTTGTGTTGGTATCGCTTGAATAATTGCTAAGAGTTCGTACATTCTGGTTGATTGTGTTTTTCCCCTGTAAAAGCTTGAATAGCTGTTTATCTGCTTGCATGCAGTGGTTTTGTCCTTGGACTACATTGGAGTGGTGAATTAGGGCCTAAGGTGCTTGATAAAACTGGTGGGTTGAGAACCACATAGACAGAGCTACTGAGTTGGCTTTCTTCTCCACAACCCATGAATAGCATTGGAAGGGAGATCAGGGTCTGAGGGACTGTGTTGTAGAGGAGGGACTGATTTCCTTGTGTTGGGTGTGTGTGGGTGTTCTAGAATCCAGGCTGGTTCTAGTGTTGGTGTCTGTAGCTCTTCAATGAGATCACCATCTTAGAATTTATCCTTTCCCAACTCCTGGATGGCCTAATAAACCCAACTTTGTTAGCTTGGCTGAACTGTTGTTCGCCTGATAAACCCAACTGTGTTGGCTTGGCTTAACTATGTACCCTTGTGGTGTTGTTATCCTTGGCTATGTGTAAGCCTGTTAGTTCCTTATTCCTTGGGCAATCATTCCTGGCTTGGGGGTGGCAGCGTTGCTGAGAGATTGAGGAGCACATGGGCCTATGGTTGGGTGGAACGTTGCAGTGACGTAGCTGGTTGTGAAACAAGTTCTTATTAAGATAAGTATTCTTGTCTAACTTGTGTCTGGAAATATGTTTACCATTGATGAATGATGATATACATGTTAAATGATGATCTGTATATGCATGAGTATTGATTGATATGTTTTTCTTCGGTTGTGTATATGAATGATTATGCCTCATAATATGTTTGATGTTTTAAGTATCATGCTTCAGCATTACATATATGTATGTTCATGTTCATGGGGCTAGATCCCCAGATGTTTTGATGTATAGTAGCGTCCTCTTTGCTAGTCGGAGGGTTGGGGATGTTACAGTGTGGTATTAGAGCTCTGGTTGTAGCATGGGCCTGAATGGACCGTGAATATGTAGTGACAGAGCTTATGTTGCAGAATTTGGGCCTCAGAGGGCCATGGGAAATAGTTAATAGAGGCACGTGTCCTACTTCCCAGAAGAAACTAGGAGAATGGGTGAAGCCAAGAAAATTCACAAAATTTTGTAAGTGCTAGAATATCGGCTCATTGGAAAACTTAGTGACAAGTTCTTCCGATGCAGTGGAGAACTTAGTGGGAAGGCCACCCGATGGATAGTTGATCCGATGGCCGATGTAGCGGGAGACAAAGGAGGAAAATTTGAAAAATTTTCTAAGTGTTTTGGCCGTCGGCACATCGGAACATTTAAAGAAGTGGATCACTGATGCATAGTTAATTGAGTGCCACCATTGTGGGTGACTAGGGAACTAACCATCGAATGAAGCAATTGTTAGTCGTTCCGACAGCCGATGCGGTGGAAGAAAGTGAAAAGAGAAAAGTTTTGAAAAATTTTCCAAGTCATAAAATCGTCGACGAAATTTAGATGATGAAACCGCCGATGTGGCGGCGGACCCTGGGAAAAATTAGTTGTTCGAACCATCGATGCCATCGACAAAAAATAGTTGTTGGGATCGCCAACACTAAGGAAGAATTTAGCTATTTGTCAGTCTGTCATTGCAGCTACCGTGTGGAATAAAATGCCGGCGTGTAGTGCTTAGTGGTTCTGACCGCCGAAAGAAGAAGAAAGTTTTGAAATTTTGTTTAAGTGTTGTGTTGAAATCATCAGGAAATGTTAGAGGATCGGATCACCGATCGGAAAAGATTCAATGAAGGTGACCCGTTGTTGCAGAAGCGTAGAAAACTATCGCACTGAAGCATTAGTCTCTCCACTCGTCGATGCCGAGGTGTTTAGTGAACAGTGGTTCTGAGTTTCAATAACATAACTATGGTGGTGTGAATTGCTCAGGAGTGCCGACACTGTGGAAGAGTTAGGGCTTGTGGAAACCACCATTGCAGACGCCTAGAGGACTAAGTGTCCGATGCCACTGTAGGATGCCGCCTCGACCACCGACAAAGCTTTGGTCCATGGAAATTATAACGAGATTGTTGGCTGTCATCGCAGAATGATAGACCATTGTAGTCCCAACATGCTGGAAGGAGATTGATGAGCAACTAGCCGATAGATGTCTGCAAAAACTATTGTAAGATCACTTTCCACCGTTGCGGCTGCTCAAGGGACTATGCACCCGATGAACAGTTTATTTTCTCATCAATGCAGATTGGAAGTTTAGTTGGTTTTCCACTAAAACGCTGAAGAGAAATAAATGAATAGACCACCGATGAACTAGGTGTTTTGACCGCCAAAGAATCAGAAAGATAGCTGGGAAGAGGTTTGATTGGGCCTAAGGAAATTTGGGTTTTTCGAAGGATTTTCTTAGTAATTTTTCAAGCAGATTTTGACTGTCTTTCAGTAGGTTTTCAGCAGAATATCAGCGGTCATAGGGCTGAAAAGAAAGAGAGAAAATTTTTGTGTTTTAAGCAAAATTGTGTTTTATGAATTTCCAAAAGAGGAAGGTAAGTATTTTTGGTTTTATATTGATGATATGCATCTAACAGTTTGTTACTAACACATTGCATAATTATAGACAACTTCTAAGAGCAGTACTCCAGAAAGAACAGTGTGGTAAAGCAAGATGTGGTTCAGTCATGAGAACCCATGATGGGTATGATGCTTGGGATTATTACGAGCGAGCAGAAGATGCCATGGGAGAAAATGTTCATAATGGAAATGATGACATAGAGCCTAATGGAAGGATATTCCAGGGGACACTGTCCAAGGTTGCAGCCACCATGAGAAGCTTGGTTAAATCCCAAGAAGAACAGGATTAGTTGAAAGCTGCCATATTGCAGAGTTTGACAGACTTGCAGAAAAAGATAGATTCTTGACGGGGTATGCCAAGTCCAGAAGCAGTAAGAGCAGCACTAGGAGAAGGAGGACTTCTAGTGGACCAACTAATTCTAAAGAATCCAGTGGAGATAAAAGTTCATCTTCTCATAAGAGGAAAATAAGAAGACACCATAGGGATTGCTCTTGAGATGAATTTATGAAAGCTAAACCTCCTACATTTGATGGTGAGATAAAGACAGGACAAGAAGCTGAAGCTTGGCTTATTGGGATAAAGAAGTACTTTCAACTGCAAGATTATTCAAGAAACATGAAGGCACGAGTTTCCATAATAAATATGAATGGAAGAGCATCCATTTGGTGGGAACACTTCAAGCAAGTAAAGAATATTAGTGAAAGGATACTGAAGTGGAAACAGTTCAAGAAGTATTTCAGGAAGAAATATCTCTCTGACATGTATTATGATGATAAGATTAAGGAGTACCATGAGCCGAGATTGGGACAACAGACCATGGATGAATATGCAAATAAATTCTTGGAATTGTTGAGGTATGTCCGGTACATCAGAGATGAAAAAGTGAAAGTACAGTGGTTTCTGAGTGGATTGCCTCAAGCCTTTAAAGATAGAATTGAGTTTTATGAACCTAGGACCCTTGAAGAAGCAATAAGAAAGGCTAAATATTTCTATGAGCAATGCAAAGGTAAACTTGATTACCATAAGGCATGGAAGGACAAGAAGAATGAGAAGTTTGACCAAAGAAGGAAAGGTTTCAAACCTTCTACATTCAAAAATCAACAGAAGCAGCCATCCCAAGATGCTAGTAATCTAGTTGGAGTGACAGATGGAAAGCCTAAAGAGCCAAATCAGAATAAAGGTCCACTCAAATGTTGGAAATGTGAAGGACCTCACTTGCACAGATATTGTCCACTTGAGAATGAAAGTGAAAGACCAGCTTATAACATTCAGGGAGCAGAAACAATGGGTCAAGTAGCAAGAGCAGTCCCTAGAATTTATGCAGCACTGGAGGACCGCCAGGAAGATCACCAGTTAACTGTGGTTGAAGTTGCAGGTAATATTGTTGAACAATCTATTTCTATTTTGATTGACCCTGGTTCTACTCACAGTTACATTACTCCTAGAGTAGTGGAGATTTGTGCTTTTAAAAAGGACAAGCATAGGAAACCTTGGTTAGTTTAGCTGGCCACTGGGACTAAGAAAAGGGTCAGTGAATTGGTAGAGAAGTGTCCATTGGTTATGAATGCATTGATCACTTGTGTAGATATGAATGTTCTACCGCTTGGTTCCTATGATATTCTCATTGGAATGGATTAGTTAGAAGCTCACCGAGTGAAGCTTGATTGTTATAACAAGACTTTTGAATGCATGGATGAAGAAGGGAACCCAGTAGTGGTGAAAGGTATTTCGAAGGTAATTTCAGTAAGACAGGTTTCAACAATGCAGTTGAAGAATTTCTGTAGGAAAGGTTTCCAGTTGTATCTAGCTCATATTCTGGAACCAACAGGAGATGAGACTCCTAGGTTGGAGGACTATCAGGTGTTATAGGAATTCAAGGATGTGTTTCTTGATGAAATTCCAGGGCTTCCTCCAAAGAGGGACATTGATTTCACCATTGAACTTGTGCTAGGAGCAGCACCAGTGTACAAGACGCCCTACAGGATGAGTACACTGGAGAAGCTAGAGTTGAAGATGCAACTGCAAGAGTTACTGGAAAAGAAGTATATCCGACCGAGTCTGTCTCCTTAGGGAGCACCGGTTCTGTTTGTGAAGAAGAAAGATGGTACACTCAGGTTATGTATTGATTATAGATAGTTGAAAAAGGTTACTGTGAAGAATAAATACCCTTTGCCTAGGATTGATGACCTCTTTGATCAAATGAGAGGAGCAAAGGTATTTTCCAAGATTGACTTGAGGTCTGGTTACCATTAGGTGAGAATCAAGGATGAAGACATTCATAAGACAACCTTCAGGACAAGGTACGGACATTATGAGTTTATAGTGGTACCATTTGGTGTCATAAATGCACCAGCTACATTTATGTGCCTTATGAACAACATCTTCAGCAAGTATTTGGACAAGTTTGTTCTTGTTTTCCTTGATGACATTCTTGTTTATTCTAAGAATGAGGAAGAACATGAAGAGCATTTGAGATTGACATTGCAAGTGCTCAGGGAACATCACCTGTATGCAAAACTGAGCAAGTGTGACTTCTATAGAGATAGAATTCAGTACTTGGGTCACATTATCTTAGAAGAAGGTATATCAGTAGACCCTGAGAAGATCGAAGCCATTATGAATTGGCCTACTCCAAGAAATGTGATTGATATAAGATCTTTTATGGGATTTGCAGGATACTACAAGAGATTCATTGAAGGATTTTCCAAGGTTGCACATGCCATCACTTCTTTGCAAAAGAAGGGAGTAAAGTTCGAATGGACTTCGAAGTGTGAAGAAAGCTTCCAGCGGTCGAAGAATCTTCTCACCAGTGCACTAGTATTGAAGGTTGCAGACCCAGAGAAAGATTTTGTGGTATGTATTGATGTATGTGGACAAGGGCTTGGAGGAGTCCTTATGCAGGACAACCATGTGATATGTTATGAGTCAAGAAAGCTAAAGGATAATGAGAAGAACTATACTGCTCATGATCTAGAGCTTGCAGCCATAGTACATGCTCTCAAGATGTGGAGACATTACTTGATGGGTAGAAGATTTGAACTTAGAATAGATCACTGTGGACTGAAGTATTTGTTTGATCAGCCTACTCTGAATGCTAGGCAAGCGAGATGGCCGGAATTTTTATGTGAGTTTGATTTTGAAATCAAGCACATAAAAGGAAAAGAAAACAAGGTAGCTGATGCACTCAGCAAGAAGGTACAGGAAATGCATGTGGCATCTCTTAGTATTTTCCAATCATATTTGAGGCAACAGATTGTTAATCATGTTGCCGGAGATGAATGGTATGAGCAGGTAAAAGACAAATTGTAGCACTTCCCCGACCCTCCGACTAATGAAGAGGACGCTACCCACACCACACAAACGGGAAAATAGCCCCATGAACATGAACATGCAACAATGCTGAAATTTAAAATCTTAAACATAACACATACCAAGATGCATAATCCATCATACAAGATGCACAGTTACTCAACATTCAGTAGAAGAAACACACACATTCCAGCATTTAACATGTTCATCATAATTCATGGAACAATAGATATAATTGCAGAGGTGAAACAACCAGGATTACTTATCTGTCAATGAAGAACTCGCCCCACAACCAGCTATGTCACTACAACGTTCCACCCAACCATAGGCCAACATGCTCATCAATCTCTTAGCAACACTGCCACCCCCAAGCTGGGCATGATTCCTCAAGGACTAAGGGTCAATGCAGGCTTACACATAGCCAAGGTTTGCCAATCAGCCAAACCCACACAGCAGGGTTTTACCAAGTCATCAAAGAGCTAGGACAAGTGAAATGCCAAGCTAGTGGCCTCAACACCAGTCTTCTCATGCATACACAACCTCTAATCCCACTCTCAACAGTCCAAATACCAACCACTGCATACCGCAGTAAAACAATCCTTTCACAGCTCTATGAAGAAGGAAAAGACAACAGGGGGACAATCACAACCAACAGGTGTAACAACTCAAGTCCTCAAGACAACTTAGAGTTGTTCTTAGCCCTAGTGTGGCCAAAACAACTCAAAAGCAACCCAAACCAGGGTACATCAACAGCCACAACACCCAAAAGATGTCCACATCCTTAGCATCCAAGAAGCAACCCAAAACCAAGGCAAATCAACAGCCACAACCTCACAATGAATGATGGCAACAATCCACAGTCCTAAAATAGAGGAGAGGGAAAACTAGTAGCATAGACATGGGAAAACACAAACGCAGACCACAGTAGATAGCATACATAGCCACAAGCGACAAGGAGACATACACATACCACTAACACTGGTATGGAACACACAGACACACAGCCTCGAGCGTGAATGGCTTCTGCACCCAAAAATCCTAAGTGACAGCCATGATTTCACCCGCTCCCTGCGTGAGGAAAACCAACGCAGAACTCCTGTGCATGAGAAGGGGAGAGAATGAATCTCTGTGTGTGGATGGACAACCGATGGAGAATTCCCCAAAATGGTGCGTGTGAGGAAGCACTCCTCCCTGCATGAAGGAACTTACACAGACCACATTCAGCCAAAAGGTGGAGAGAGACCACAATCCACACAATAGAGGTACTCACAGCAGCCACTGATCAGGGGAAACAACAACCATGGTTCAACGATGAAATCCTTGGGACATTCATAGCCCAAACACAACCAACAATATTGGAAAACAATGGTCCTTCCTCAATAATGATGCCACATCACATCTTCACAGTCGGCCCGGGACATTACATAGTCCGATATTGGAAACAGGGTCAGATTCTCTGTGTGAATCGGAAGGGGAATGCATCCACAGACTAGCAATCAGTGAGGGAAGGGAGAATAGAGAAAAAATGTCCCCTGCGTGAGAGTGAGTAGAACCAAAACCATGAAGAAGTGGGGATCGTGGGAGAGTGGAGTCATGGAGAGAATGGAAGGTCGCCCCTCTGCACCCAGCGACGTGAAGAGGAAGAATCCGCCGGTGGAGTAGGAATGTGGGAAAGGACTGACAGTCCTTCCACAGCCACCACTACTCAGCAATAACTACCTCAACCACTCAGCAAGACATTAAAGAGGTTGGATGAGACAAGGGAAGATGGAAAATCAAACAAGGCTTTTCCCCCCACATAGACCAAGGTTTGACATCCCCCACACCCTTATCCTTTGGAATCATGCCCTTTTCATTCAACGTTGCACCGTCGTAGCTGGTTATGGATTTTTGTGCGTATTTACATGATGCCAAACTATAATGTGCCGAATAGCATGATATACCATTGGCAACTATCCCCATTGCTAAAACATACACAACCAAGTCGATGGTGGGGATTTTTCCTTTAGCTTTTCACCATGATGAATTACATTATATACATCATGCAAATAGGGTCAAAACTGGGGTGTGACATTCCCCTCCCCCTTGGAATAACACTTTCCTCGGTGTCCAATACATAGGAATACATATACAATACATATACAATTACACATCAAAATTTCAAAATTTTGCAGATCTATCCCACGTTCAATTATTCGCTATGAACCTGCAAGACCAAGCCCCTTGGCTTCCACAGACTTGTCCTGGTGGTTCTCAGCTTCCAACTTATCCCTAAGTCTAGAAACTTTGAGGCTATTGCCCTCATCATGTTCCCTCATTGGGCAGCCCCGGCGTAAATGATGTCCTCCGCATTCCCAGCATTTCACTGGCTACTTCATCTTTACCTGCTCAATTTCCTTTGAGTCTTCATGCCTGGACCGTTTCTTATTGGGTCGCTTGGATGAATGTCCCATCGCTGGTCCACCTTCCTTTCCTTTGCTGATTGCTCCCAGAAGGATTTTCACCTCCCTTTGCAAACCAATAGAGTCTTGCAAAATCTGGTGGTTCATTTCATTCTGCCTTTTCTGTATCTTGAGCATCTCCCCAAGATTTTCTTGGGTCTTGGAAATCATTTGAAGGAGACTTCTAGCCAAGTCCAACAACCTTTTATCTGCTGCCATGATCAATGTGCACTATCGGGTTTCACTTTTCTCACCTATGAAATGCACCATTAAAATTTTGTCAGACCAAGCATAATATAGACATTAAATCAGTTAGTTAATTACCCAATCGGCATGACAGTCCAAGCCTCATCAAGGAGACTTTCATATTTTTCATGCCTTCCCAACAGGCACACGAACTCATTCATGTCCATTCTTGGGCAGGGAATTAACTATTCCAGCATTCACAATTTACTTTTAGCAAATACATACATTCCATTTTCAGTCATACATGCATTCAACAATATTTTGTTTTTCACCATGCATAAATAAATAAATATATATATATAATTAAAAAGGGCAAGAGAGAGCAGCAAGAGTTTTTCCCCTCTTTGTTTTGTTCCATCCTGGAACCCAAACCATTGCAGTGGATTTTCATGCTCTCAGCCTCTTTCACTTCACCGTGAATGCTGGACCAATCCCTCTTGGTCATGACACTTAGTGTCTTTGGTCTATTCCGGACCTCTAAACCATGGAGTCTCTCCACATGGTTTGTCTTGGCTACTAGGACCTCCACAGTCTTACTAGCACCTTTTTCATTACCGTTCATTCCGAGCTCTCCAGGACAGTCACATGTCCACATGCACCCCTAGGATGCTCTCATAGTCCTCGCTCCTAGCGATACCTATATCCAAACATTGAATAGATTCACATGTTTAGTTTATTCTCATCGGTTTTATCTCTAGAACAAGAGCTTAAAACATCATAACCAAATCATATACACATGTATATTCATAAGCAAAATAATCCAATACTTATCTGTATTGTGCGTTTCCTTGTTGGCCCAAAAGATCCTGCTTCGCTTTGCAAGCCTTAGGATCGCATATGGACTTGGATGTTAGGCCAGCACGCAGGCTACTCCACAACATCAAATAAGTAATGTCCAGCCAGTACATCCACATGTCGACTGGTCTTGGAACTTTACCATGACCATTTCTAGGTCTAGGATCTACTATGGATCCCTAGGCATATAACAGCCCAACATACACTTATACCAACATACACTTATATCAACAATAACCCTTACTCCACAACCCCCCCACAACAACCATTTACCTTTTACCTTTTACCTTTAGGGTGCAACACCCAACTGTATCTATTTAGCCTGTC
This sequence comes from Pseudotsuga menziesii, assembly GCA_001517045.1. NCBI lineage: Eukaryota > Viridiplantae > Streptophyta > Pinopsida > Pinales > Pinaceae > Pseudotsuga > Pseudotsuga menziesii. The sequence goes on along the minus strand of LPNX010316082.1, from coordinate 102,306 downwards.
AACACAAGAAATATAAGCAAACTCATCACTGTTATTGCTCTAAAACTGTAACCATATTTCATATCATTCACTATCAAGTATTGAGACACCAGGAGTGCGTCCACTCCCTAGGGTGTAATTAATATTGAAAACCCTTTCATGATTTGACATCGAAAAAGTGTGCACTCTTTTCTGGTGTGTGCCATGTAGGCCCTCTTCATACTCAAGCAATTGGTCATCATGGAAATAAAATCAAAACATGTTCTGCATATGGAATTTTAACAATTTGACATGCATATTCTTAGCTAGGGTCACAGAACACTTATCCATTTCTCGACGTAGTATTCCTTTGTTAAGGAGGAATGGGGGCTCCTTTCTCCAAGTTGACAGTCCCTCGGTTAGCCATCCCAACTCCTTTTTACAGTTAATATCCACACATGTCTTACCGACATACTTTATACCATCTCACTCATGTTGCTTACCAAACATGCAGTGCAGATGAGACATTTCCAGAATGTCCAATGGAGTTTCACCCGAAACCCATTTCCAAGATAACGAAAAACCTTCCCATGTAGTTTGGCTCCTGCAAGCCATCACATATGATCTTCCTGTAGTGTGTACCCCTGGCACATTCATCAAATAGCCAAACAGTCAATCATTATCAGATAATACAATCCAAATTGATTGTTCCATAACCAAGCAATGACATTAGTAATCAAATTCAATAGGAATTTGCAATTCTGTCTACTACATAAATTAGTTTGCTTAGCAATGAGGTGATCCTAATTTTGTGGGTCTCTTGTAAGTAGCACTACTATGCCCATTATAATTTTTATGCTTACTAGCATAACATGCATACCCACTTACAATGCGTCGTCCTGACACAATCTTATGCAAGCCAACAGTGATTAGTAGTCGTTAGCAATTTCTTAAATCCGAAATTCACAATTCAAATTTAACAACCCATTATGCATACCAACTATTTTCACAACCATGAGACTCTTCTCATAAGGTTTGGCTCTTTTACATGGTATTTTTGGCATTTGTCATGGTCTTATTGTCATTTCCATGCTCTAAATACTCTACCTGAAACCTGAGCTTCAATCAACCAAACACTTGGTAAGTTTGGATGCATATAACCTTTTCATTACTACAACCATCACTGAAGCATTTTCAGAATTTATAAAATTCAAATACTTCCAGTTGTTAGTCACATCAATATTACCAAAACTCATTTACTTCATGCAATCATTATCATACTAGCATTTGCAAGGTATAGTCACATCATTCATGCAATTTAAAGGAAATGTTTAGATACTCCTTACTTTACAAGCGTATCATTTGTACCACCTTACTCTTCCATAGAGGATTTCTGGCAGCCAATTGATCATGACTATCCTCTTTAGGCACTTACTATCCTGCATTCACAACAGCCTTTGAAATGGTTCTTGAATTGTCATCAATTCTTCATTTCAGCCATTAGTTATTCATAACATCACATGCACTCGTCTCAATGCATTCATGCAATACATCACAACATTTTCACCTATACTTATGCAATCAGTCACTCACACCTTCATATGCACACATTCAATGCATAACTACAAGATTCATAAAATCTTTTTAATGCATATCCACTCAATGCTACCTTGCATTGATTCAGGAATACTATGCATTCAAACATACCATGCATGGCCTAACCATGACTACTTCATATTGGATGCATTACTACAATCAAGATCATCAGTACTTACTTCCCTTGGGATACTAAGATCAATCAATAAATACAGACATGACACCTTTCTATACTCAAATATACACATGGTATGAGGTCTCTTACCTTTACCATTCCATGGAATTTGTCATAATCAAACTCTTACCTTCATGGGTCCTACTTACACCCTTGGCATTACTAGTTTGGTTGGTATCTCGCAATTGATTTCAGACTTTGCTCACCAACTTTTGATTATGGACTGGTTGCCTTATCCCTTTCTTCATAGGGTTGCTGGTCACATTCATCGATATCAGCAACATACTCAACCATGTCCAAGTTGTCGTTGGTTTTTCCACTAATGCCAACATCAGTGAAATAGTTATCATTAGTGGCTCATTATAAATATATAATTTTCAATATTCTTACCAACATGTAATATCCTATGCATGCAATACATATCCTCATACATTTCAAGTATAAAACTTAGGAATGTAGTTATAATCAACAAGATAGGGTTTAAGGAAACTTCCCTTTTCAAGTCCCACATCCTCTCATGGAACTCCTCTTCCACACAACAGCTGGTTAGCCTTCATAGTCCTTGCTACCTCTAGGCATGCAACTTTCCAGATTTGTCCATTTGATAGCAGTGGCTGTCATTAGCACTTTGTTGCTTCATGCTCAGATTCTGGTGACTTTCCCTTGTTCCCTACTGGATAAGCTTTCCAATGCCTATCCACATGCTTCATTCCGACCTCGGGTGTGAAAACCACACCACTTCTAAAAATGAAGATTTTCACCAAATCTCGGCATTTTACACACAACTGCATTTTGGACTGGGTGTCAACTTTAGCCATCTGTAAACCCCACTGAAAAACTGCTGAAAAATCCTGTTGAAAAATAGTCGAAATCTGCTGGAAAATCCCACTTGAAAATATCAAAATTTCCTCTGCAGAATCGATTCTCATTTCGACTATCAGCCTGGCGTTTTAGCAGTTGAAATAGCTAGCTTCTCCGCTGTCCATTGGCGATCCGAACCACAATCCTTTCCACTGTATGGGTGGTCTAATCTTCATCTTTCATCTGAGGCTCATTGGTGGTCCAATCAACTAAATTTTTTCGACATTTCGGGCCGATCCTCCTTTGGCTTCCGACGTATCGGTGGATTGATCCTCTAATTTTCTTCGACGTGTCGGCTGTCCAATCCTTTAAATTTTTTCGATGTGTCGGTGGTCCAATCCTCTAAAGTTTTCTGACATTTCTGTACTTAGAAAATTTTTGGAAATCTTTCTTCTTCCTTCTGTTGCCGCATCGGCAACCTCATCTTCTATTTTTCTTCGATACTTGTTGCCGCATCGGCTACTCAAACAGCTAAATTTTGCCGACGGTTTCCATACTTAGACGAATTTTCAACTTTTCAAAATTTTCCCCTTTCTACTTTCTTCCGCCGATGGCATCGGAAGTCCTTTCGGCTAACTCAGCCAACATATCGGCTACTCAAACAGCTAACGCCTTCCGATGATCTCAACACTTTTTGCTGCCGCTTGATCAGCTCCATTCCCTTCTTTCTATCGGCAGATTAGTTCCTTCTGTAGCCGCAATGGCGGAACACAATCCTCAATCTTCTTCCAATCGGTGAACTGATTTTGACCGGCATCGGCAGTCTTTTCTCATCGGAAGTCTAGTGCTCTAGACTTCCGCAACGGCGGGTGTACAAACCACTATCTTCTTCCGATAGCTGATGATTTCTATACTTAGAAAAAAAATTCAAACTTTCTTCATGGCGTCAGTGGTTGGAGGCCTTACCTGTCGCACGCATAGTTGTTTAGCCATCCGCAATGGTGGACGCTTGAACAACTTTCTGCTTCCAATGATTTTCGGTCTTAGAAAATTTTTGGAATTTTCTCCTTAGTCTTCCACTGCATCGGCTCCCCAAAGAACTAAATTTCGCCAATCAATCTACTAATCTCCGCTGAAACTGCGAGTACTCCATTCACTAAATCGCGTCGCTATTTCAGTGGCCTTCCACTGATTGCTTCCGATGGAAGTTTCCTCTCTGCCGCTCTGTCGGCTCTTTCTTCATCTGTCCATCGCCGACAAGCCAACACTTTCCAACGAATTTTATACTTAGAAAAATTTTGGAACTCTTTTATCTGCTGCTATTCTGCTGGACATAGAAGGTAATTCTACCCTCTGCTAGTTGCTCCTTCTTGGCCCATAGAGGCCCCTTGTTGCAACCTTGATCTCTATCACTACATCTTTACGGCCCATTCAGGCCCATGCTACAACATGAGCTCTTATACCACTTTGTCATGTCCCCTACCCTTCGACCGGCGAAGAGGACACTACCCACACCACACAGATGGGCAAACAGCCCCATGAACATGAACAAGAAACAATGCTGAAATTAAAAAGCTTAAACATAACACATACCAAGATGCATAATCCATCGTACAAGATGCACAGTTACTCAACATTCAGCAGAAGCAACACACACATTCCAGCATTTAACATGTTCATCATAATTCATGGAACAATAGATATAATTGCAGAGGTGAAACAACCAGGATTACTTATCTGTTAATGAAGAACTCACCCCGCAACCAGCTACGTCACTACAACGTTCCACCCAACCATAGGCCAACGTGCTCATCAATATCTTAGCAACACTGCCACCCCCGAGCTGGGCATGATTCCTCAAGGACTAAGGGTCAATGCAGGCTTACACATAGCCAAGGTTTTCCAATCAGCCAAACCCACACAGCAGGGTTTTACCAAGTCATCAAGGAGCTAGGACAGGTGAAATTCCAAGCTGGTGGCCTCAACACCAGTCTTCTCATGCATACATAGCCTCTAATCCCACTCTCAACAGTCCGAAGACCAACCACTGCATACCGCAGCAAAACAATCCTTTCGCAGCTCTGTGAAGAAGGAAAAGACAACAGGGGGAAAATCCCATCCAACAGGTGAAACAGCTCAAGTCCTCAAGACAAATCAAAGTTGTTCTTGGACCTAGCGTGGCCAAAACAACTCAACAACAACCCAAAATAGGGTACATCAACAGCCACAACACCCAAAAGATGTCCACAGCCTTAGCATCCAAGAAGCAACCCAAAACCAGGGCAAATTGACAACCATAACCTCACAATGAATGATGGCAACAATCCACAGTCCCAAAACAGAGGAGAGGGAAAACTCCCAACATAGACATGGGAAAACACAAACACAGAACACAGTAGACAGCATACACGGCCACAAGCGACAAGGAGACATACACATACCACTAACACCGGTATGGAACACACAGGCGCACATCCTTGAGCGTGAATGGCTCCTGCACCCAAAAATCCTGAGTGACAGCCACGATTTCACTCGCTCCCTGCATGAGGAAAACCAACGCAGAACTCCTGTGCGTGAGAAGGGGAGAGAATTACTCTCTATGTGTGGATGGACAACCGATGGAGAATTCCCCAAAATGGTGTGTGTGAGGAAGCAATCTTCCCTGCATGAAGGGAAAACTTACACAGACCACATTCAGCCAAAAGGTGGAGAGAGACCACAATCCACACAATAGAGGTACTCACAGCAGCCACCGATCAGGGGAAGCAACAACCATGGTTCAACGTTGAAATCCCTGGGACATTCACAGCCCAAACGCAACCAACAGTATTGGAAAACAATGGTCCTTCCTCAACAATGAGGCCACAGCACATCTTCACAGTTGGCCCGGGACATTACACAGTCTGATATTGGAAGCAGGGTCAGACTCTCTGCATGAATCAGAAGGGGAACGCATCCACAGACTAGCAATCAGTGAGGGAAGGGAGAATAGAGCAAAACTGTCCCCTACGTGAGAGTGAGCAGAACCAAAACCATGAAGAAGTGGGGATCGTGGGAGAGTGGAGTCGTGGAGAGAATGGAAGGTCACCCCTCTGCCCCCAGCGACGTGAAGAGGAAGAATCCGCTGGTGGAGTGGGCACATGGGAAAGGACTGACAGTCCTGCCACAGCCACCACTACTCAGCAATAACTACCTCAACCACTTAGCAAGACATTAAAGATGTTGGATGAGACAAGGGAAGATGGAAAATCAAACAAGGATTTTCCCCCCACATACACCAAGGTTTGACATCCCCCACACCCTTATCCTTTGGAATCATGCCCTTTTCATTCAACGTTGCACCGTCGTAGCTGGTTGTGGTTTATTTTATTTGATGTACGTATTTACATGATGCCAAACTATCATGTGCCGGATAACACGATATACCATCGACAACTATCCCCATTGCCGAAACATACACAACCAAATCAATGGTGGGGCTTTTTCCTTTAGCTCCTCACCATGATTAATTACATTATATACATCATGCAAATGGGGTCAAAACCGGGGTGTGACACCCAGCTCCTGGATGGCCTGATAAACCCAACTTTGTTGGCTTGGCTGAACTATGTGCCCTTGTGGTGTTGTTATCCTTGACTATGTGTAAGCATGTTAGTTCCTTATTCCTTGGGGAATCATGCCCGGCTCAGGCGTGGCAGTGTTGCTGAGAGATTGAGGAGCACACAGGCTTATGGTTGGGTGGAACGTTGCAGCGATGTAGCTGGTTATGGAACAAGTTCTTATTAAGATAAGTATTCTTTCCTAACTTGTGTCTGCAATTATGTTTACCATTGATGAATGATGATCTACATGTTAAATGATGATCTATATATGCATGAGTATTGAATGATATGTTTTTCTTCTGTTGTGTATATGAATGATTATGCCTCATAATATGTTTGATGTTTTAAGTATCATGCTTCAACATTACATATATGTATGTTCATGTTCATGGGGCTAGATCCTCGGATGTTTTGATGTATAGTAGCGTCCTCTTCGCCGGTCGGAGGGTCGGGGACATTACATCACTTTCTTGTTTGATTCTCTTTGTGGAAGGTTCATTATCCTCTGCAGAATGAGCATGATGTCTTCTCTTGTTTCCCTTCTTCTTGTGAGAGCCACTTTTATTTCTAAGACAATCTCTGGCATAGTGTCCTCTCTCATTACAAGTAAAACATTTGAGTTTAGATAAATCTCTATCAAGTTTTCTCGGGTTATCTTTATGGTGATAATTCTTACCTTTGGGATGATGATAGTCCCTTCTACTTTTCTTGTAGCTTACTGTGAGAGATTGATCTTCACTTCCCATATTTTCTTCTCAAGCTACTATTCAAGATTCTTCTTGTGAGAATTCCTCCCACAGTCTTCTAAAGGTGACTAGCTTTCTTCTAGCACAAATACATTGAATGAAGGAGTCCCATGACCTAGGGAGACCATTCAAGGTGGTCATCACAATATTTGCATTCTTCACTTCTTCATCTACTGCTTCAAGTTGTTCTTTGATTTGAGAGACCCTTGTAAACTATGATTGTATGGTCTCCACACTCTGGATCTTCACATTTTGCAACTGGTTCCTCAAAGTCATTGTCTGATTTATGTTCTTTCCTTTAAATAGCTTGGTCAAGGCTTCAAACATCTTTTTAGGTGTCTTTAGGGAGGACACATGTGGTATGAGGTGATCCTTGATTGAATCAGCAATAATCCTATTGGCCATGATCAAGTTATTCTTGTGTAATTCCTTAGCCTCATATCCCTCTAGAACTGGAACCTCTCCATTGATGTAGGAGTCCAATTCATTTTCTTTAAGAAATAGGGAGATCCTATACTTCCATGCTAGGAAGTTATCAGATCCCTCAAATTTTTCACTAATATTTGTGTGATGAGACATCTTAACTGAGAACCTCAAATGGAAATACAAAATATTTAGATCGTACCAATTTGAGAAGATGAAAACTCGAGCTGGAGCTAATCTTCTGGAGTGCTGGTTTCCTGGTTCCAAGGAAGATTAGGGTTTGAATTTCTTGGATTTCTACCCAACCAAAAGACTTGATTTTTGTCTCTAAAATTTGATTTTGTTAAGGAGATCAATCCTAGCCTGAGCTCACTCAAAAATTCCTCTTCAGTGAAAAGCCCTAATTTCCTGATGTAGTGGTAGGTCAAAAAATGAAAGTGTTCAAAATCAGATTCTTCTTCGACAGAAAGATGTGCCCTTCAATGGAGGTTCATCCTAGCCTCCTTTAGCTGATGGATTGTGGAGAGAGACCCAAAAAGTAAGAAGCCCTAGCTTCCTCAGCTGCATAGTGTCTTCTTCTTAGGTTAGCTCTGATACCATGTTATATTTTTATCAATTTAGATAGTATCAACTTAGGATCTTATCTGAGAGAATAACATGCACAAAAATCAATCACAAGAGACAATAGACACAAAGATTTTCCTCGGGGAAACCATAAAGGAGAAAACCCTGCAACTTCCTCATAGATAGAATAAGCACCAATGGCAGTAGTAAAACCCAAAGACAGTAAGAGGATCTCCGAAAACTATTCTCTCTCTTATCCCAGCTCCTTTTCTCTCACTCATATGCTACAACAGAGTGTGAGTGACTGTGTGATAAATAGACAGGATCACTCTCTGTTTATACTAGTTTTTGACTTGATAATAACTTACCAAGGCTGACTTCTCTAGGAGAGTCTAATAACCCTAGTGCCCCACAATTGCGGGGACTTTAACCCCTGATCAACAGGGAGGGTTAAATTCTATGAATTTACATGACTTCTTTACATTATTGATTCTCCTGATAGGAACATCAGGGACTAATCAAATACAATAGATGAAATACATAAGTGAATACATTCCGAAGTTACAAATACATTAACAAATAAATGGTGAAATAAATGTATCACTTTGGTGGGAAACCATGCACATCCTGGAACATGTTCTCAAATTATTTTAGAACTCATATTTCCTCTATGTGCAGCTCCAACTCAATTGATAACTCAACATGGATAACATAAAACTGACAACCCTTTCAAAAATACCTTTCCATCTACGTGATCGGGATTTCTCTCACTGAAATCAGTCTAAGGATCCCTTGGATTTGAGAATCGTTACCATCCTCATCCTGGAAAGAAATTATTTTATTTCGGCAATCAAGAATCGCATGATGCAAATCCATCCATTCCATTCGTAGCAATAAATCATACGCCCCCAAGGGAATAACGTTCAAATTGAATTGGTCTTCATTCCCTTCATCGAAAATTGACACGCCTTAACCACTAATGCTATTTTTATTTTCATTCCTATGGATAGCTGCACCATCCTGTTCTTAGATAGTTTACTAATTACCAACTTGCATCCTTCAATCAGGTTATCATTTACATAGCTAAATGAAGCTCTGAAATCAATAAAAAATGGAACTAGTAAATTATTTACCTCACCTTCAATTTCAATCATAGAGGACTAGGGGTATGCATTAGGGAAATTTTGAGGTCTAAAATGGGCCTCATAAGAGATATAATAAAAGATTATGAGTTATGAATTTTGTGGGGAAGGTATATTTACAACTCATCACTTACACTATAACCAATGCAATTATGGTTAAGTTAAATTGAAAATATGTCTAAAATAAAACCAATAAAAAAATAATCTTTGATATGACTAAAAATAAAGTACTTTTGAGTACACAAATTACTTTTAAATACAATATGATGAATGCACTTATAAAATAATGTACTCATACAATAAAATATATTAATTTTGAAATTTGAAACATAAGTTACTTCTTCAATATTCAAAATATGTTTATAAATCATGTATTTATAATTTTCAATTTTAAACATAAAATTAAATGAATAAATTGTCATTTCTTTTATATATATTAAAAATAAAAATTAATTTTAAAATATAAATATAAAACTATAAATTAAAAAAACATTTTTTAAATTTATTTTTCAACTTTTTAATACACTTTCAAAAACACTTGTAAAGTGATTTTTAATAGTTTCTTATGATATATATTATGTATATCACATATCATAATTAATAAAATAATTAATAACATCTTTAAATAAATAAATAAAAGTGTTAATATTGGGATGAAGGAATAGAACATAAATTTCAACCATGAAAAAGTTGAGTTAATATTAAGCAAACTAGATTATATGCAATAAAAATTATAAAAATATAATATCTTATTATGATATAATAGTTCATTCAAATTGCTACATTAAGGTTTTGTGCATGTATTTGGTTTGTAACTTGAATGTACGTATCTAATTAAGTTGGTATAGATGCAGGTGTTTCAAAGGTTAACAATTGATAGTAAAATATGAACCTTGAATAATACCTAAATTTAAAAAAAAATAGTATTAATATTAAAATTCAACGGATGAGAATATAAATAGTAATTTATTATAATATAATATTTTATTTTAATCGATTATTATATATACTAAGTATTTAAAAAATAGAAAACTATTAATCATCAAATTGTTTTTATTATAAAATTTTAAGTGATTTTGATTTTAAATAAAGATTTGACATATATATTTTAAGTATTGAAAAAATAATTACATAATTTTAGTTTTAAACAAAACATTTACTTTTTTGGTATTTGTAATTTATTTTATATTGAAATATAAGAAAAGTAATTACATTTAAATAAAATATTTAGTTTTTTGGTATTTGTAATTTATTTTATATTGAAATATAAAAAGTATTTTTCTTTCTAAGTACTTTAAGAGTACTTTGGTACATTTATATTATATTCAAAAATAATCTGAGTACTATTCTCATAATGATTACTTTACTTACAACATTGATATAGTTAACTATGGGTTTTGACTCACCATTTACAATTTGACAAATAAGCATCCTTAACTCAACCAATGGCATGTAAACTATTGTAGATGAAGTCATCTTCCAGAATGTGATTGATTCTTTTAAAGTGGATTTTCATAGTATATTTTTTGTTTTGAGGCCCATTTTTTACGTCAAAATTCCCCTAATGCATGTCGTTGTCCAATGTTGCATAAATATGAGGAATGTTTTGAGATACATCCCCCATTGTAGATGATTCCTTCACATTATACACTTAGAATTCCCTATTCTTCCTCTTAGGATAACTACTAAGGTAGTGGTCACCTCAAAACCTCGAACATTTGACTTGTCCTAGTCTCTTTTGTCCTACAGAAATAGTTTTATTTGATTCACCTTTCCAATTGGGATGCTTGAAATAATTGTGTTGGAATTGCTTTTTATCAACAGGCTTAAATCCTTTCTTCCTCTGATCTTGTTTATACTTCAATTTATCCTTCCATTTCTTATGTAAACATTTTGTGTTCTTACCTTGTTCAGACAGGATATTAGACTTAAGTATGCATTTCTTAAAGATTCGAGGCTCATCATAAGTAATGTGATCCGTGTATAATGCCGGTAAACTACTGAGGAAATCCTAGATCTTAACATTTTCCTCCAGAATAAAATCCACATAACATAACAACTCCAAAAATATTTTCTCATACTCATCCATTGTCATGCTTCACAATCAGAGCTCAAAGAACTCTTGCATTATTCTTATCATCATATTGTTGTGACATATATTCTTGCTTCAAGTACCTTTGAAATTTATTCCAAAAGATTTTCTATTCATCTAGGTCTTCTACTTGCTTCCACCACCAGCAGGCCTTTCCTTTGATATTATAAATGACAATTATAGATTCTTGATGATATGAGTAGTCATGCAATTACATATATGTCTTGATCTATAGAAGCCACATCTATGCAACCTCACCATTTTTCTCTCCATTAAAGGAGGTTGGCTTAAGATTTCTAATTTCTCACCTTGTAAGGCATTCTCATGTCTCTTCCTCTTTTGAAGCCTACTACGATGAACCTCATTCTGAGTTTTGGGTTTCTCATTCCCATGTTGACTTCTAACTTGTTGATGTTAAGAATTGTAGGAGATTATTGAGTTTTTATTGAATCTGAACTAGAATTGGTTTCAAAATTCTGTTTGTATATATATATATATATATATATATATATATATAAGCCTACGAAGCATAGAGAGATAGGGGATAGAGATAGAGGACATAAGCATACTTAGAGAGGTCAGTAAGGCTTGTAGGAGACAAAGGAAAGGATAATTAAAGTTGTATCAGGCCTAAGGGTAATCGAACACAGGTCCTGAGATTAGTTTGTATATATAGTTGCTACATATGAATGTGATTTATCGCCGTGTGTAAATTTATCTCTGTTTGAATAAGTGATTTCATGAAATGAATGTTTGATTTATTCCATGTTAATAGTTGATAAGCCCGAATGCAAAAGATGGCTTCTGAGAGGGAGGAAATAGAGATCGATTGATCGAGATTCTGATCAATCAAAGGGGAGAGTTAAATGAATAATACTCTTTGAATTTCAGGAATGATTAATGGGTGTGCAAAGTTGTTGTAGATTTAGGGTCTATAGAGATTGATCATTGCAAGGATCGATGAGAACTAAGATCTAAACTTGTGTAGGTTTGGATAGATGAGATCAAGCGTAAGAAGATCGGCAGTTGGGAGAAGTTCCGTAGAAGAATAGTGGAAGGAAGAAAATTCCGCAAAGGAAGTCACATCAACGATGGATGTTGGATCTGCAAACATCTAATGGTTAGATATTAGATCCGCAAAGGGAAATAGATCAAAGGTACATATTCTTCCTGCAGAAGATCAACGGTTCGGACAGAAGTTGTGGGAGAAGATTTGTGAGAGTCGTAATTCAGAAAATGAAAAGGTGCATCCTGCATCCCGTATGCGAAAATACCATTGCAGGAACATAGTTGCGGGAGGTCTATTTTAATTGGAAAAATGTATGCCACATCTTGCATTCCACAATTTGCAGAAAATGAGTTGCGGAAAGATATTACGGAAGGACTTAGACAGATAGCTAAGTTTAGAGGTTTTGCTAAATTTAGAACCTAACTATTCCTGGGGAAGTTGATTTGAATTGGTATAGTGGTTCAATTTGGTGATTTGAATACAGTACTCTGTTTTGGGTTGGAATCATGTGGTATTAGAGTAGGACAAATATTCTACGAGGTAGCTCAATTGATCAGTTGATCTTGTGAAGAAAGTTCTATAGGAGAGAACTTATAATACCGTGGGATCAAGTTCTGGAAAACAGTTGATGTGGTATAAATGGCAAGAAGGAGACTTGCTATTAATTCTTGGATGCAGCTCACTGACTCATCATGAGGAGAAGCTCAATTATGCACAAGGAGGGAAGAACAAGGATTTTGCATAAGAGGTAAATAAATTTCTGATTTCAATTCATTTTGAAGTTGAAGACTAAAGATTGTTTGAGAAGGTTAGTCATGTAAGACGATATTCAGGATTGATTGTAGATAGAAGATGTGTGTTTAAAGTTGATGATTAGCCACATAGGAATGTATAAGAGTCCTTGAAAGGATTTGAAAGTCTTGTGGATTGATGAAAGATTGCAGGTTGCAGCAATAACAACTGGGGGATTTGTTCTCAAGGTAAATTATGTTCTTGATGAAGAGGAATATATTTTGAAAATAGCAGTGGAGATATTACAACCAACTGTACAAGTGAAAAATTCTAAAGGTATGGACCGATTGATGTTTATATTTTGACTCTGGTTATGTGAACTTATAACAGTAAAAAAGAGAGAAGTTATTGAGAAGAGAAAAGAGGAAGTAGCATCAGAACCCATAAATCCAACAGAAGTTGGATAAGAGAGGACTAGTGTATGTTCTCAAAAGTGGAGTGGAATTGTAGAAGTGAAGAAGAGAAAAGGAGATGCTCAAAAGATTGTAGAGGATAAGAAAAAGAGATACCAAAAGGACAAGCTCAAGGAGATATAGCTTGTTGAGGTATAATAGACGAGTGTGGAGACTTGTTGAGGGAGGCTTAGGGAAGCAGTCCATAAGTGGACATGATGAAGTTCACAAAAGAGGAGAAGGATACATAAACAATGAATATTTAAGGTCATTGCAGGGGTTCATAGGAAAGCCATAGCAGAAGAAAGAAGAGACAAAGACAAAAAGAATGTAACAGGGAGTTGCTAGGGTTAGCAAGAGACATTTTGTGCTTTGAGAAGAATATGCAAGAAGCTACTGAATAATAAAACCAAAGGTATGGTTGGGTCATGAAAAGGGAGGTAAGATGGCATTCACTATAGGTGAAGCTATAACAAAATATGTTTACTGAATTGAAGGAAGAACTCAAAGAAGTTGAATCTCAGATAGAGGTTTCATATTGTGAACCTGAATAGGGTCCTTTTCTTGGAGAGGATGATGAAGCAGAAAAGGAGAGACTAATTGAGAGTCTCATGAATTCTGTAAAGAGTACAGATAAAATTATGGAAGAGATGGTTGTGAGGTCATATGAGACCAAAAGGTCTTATGTTTTTGAGACTGATGATTTGTTTGTGATTGCAAGTTTTGTTGCAGATGATAGGCAGTCTTTTGAAACTATCTTAAAATTTTATGAAGTCAAATATGATGAAGATAGTCTCTCAAATGAAGAAAGGTCTGAAGTATTTCAATAAAAGGAAATCATTGATGAGTTGCTTGATGGAGGAACATGGTCAATTGAATATGATCTAGAGATGAAGGCATAAAAAGAAATGTGCAAAGACATTTCTATAGGGAAGAACCAGAATTGCATTCTGATGGGAGAAAAAGTTGAACAGTCACCCTGGACTGTCATGAATTCTAAAGAAGAAGAATACGTGATTTCCAAAAGCATGATAGCAAAACATGATTATGTTCTAATAGAAGATGAAAGGATACCATATGAGGAGTGTATGCATCATGTGTATCAGACTATTGGAGAAATAGGTGATGGTGATAGATTGGTGTTGTGTTCAAACCAACAGAATAGGGGGGTGCCAGAGGAAATATAAATAGGGACTTCAAAGTCTCATATTTTTGAAATTGATTATTGGTGTATGATTGTAGGTATTGAAGAACACTTAAAATATGTGTCTATGTAGGTTGTGAAGCATAGGATGGATTCTTTGGGGGAGAAAGGAAAAAGAAGAATTGGACCATTGACAGAAGAATATGTTCATTGTTGTGAAGCAGAACATAAAGTCATCTTAGAAAAAGATGGCGCAGAAGAGGGACTAGCTGAAAGTCTCATGAACTCTTGGGAGAGTTCAGATCAGCAAAGGAATGTGCTGATAAGAAATTCAATGGGAGATGAAAATATTAATATTTTTGAAATTAATAAATTGTGTATATCTGCAGGAGTAACATTTGATGAATCTTGTGAGGTTTCCCTAGAGGTAAATGAAGAAACAAAGGAGTATCCATGTAATCTTGACATGGATCAAAGCCAGAAGAGTGTTTTGGAATTGAATAATGAGATGGCATGGTCTCATGGAGATAAATAAAAGAGAACAATTGCATATTTGGATAAATGTGTTGCCGACAGAGAGGGGAAGAAATTTGTCATGACATAGGAAGAGACTATATTGTCTCAAAGGGGTGATAAGAACCTAAAGGAATTTGTTGTTGCAGAGTTGGCTAATGAAGACAAAGGAAAGTTTTATAACTTTAGAAATTATGATGAAGAGTTGGAAATGTTAGAATATTGGTTGATCAATCCAAGGGTTGATAAAAATGACTTCTTAATGTTTGATGAAAACATTCGAAAAGAGTATACAACAGGTAAAAGAATTGAATTATTTTATAATTTAGTGGATAGAAGCAGAGAGTCAAGAGGAAAACAACAGTTTCAAGAAAATAAGATGCATGTGTACCAATCAAAGGATAGACTGGAAATGGAGATTGAAGAACTAAGGTGGCTGATGGTGAAGATGTCTCAGAGAAGGAATACAGAAAGAATGAATATTTACATCAACAGAGAAAATAGACCAAACAATGACAAAAGGAAAGGGATAGAAGAAGATTGTAGAAGCAGGGCTAGTGGATCATTGGAACATAAAATTTGGAAACCAAGAGAACTGAAGATGACAAAGACATAACAACATGATGAGATGGATGATCAGTTACAGAACAAGGTTTTGGATCCAGGTATATTGAGAATGGAAGGATATGACCTAGAGGTAGTATTTCTTTCTTCCTGGGGAGTCTGATGCGGGAGCATCCTGCTCTCCATCCAAATTCAAGTTCAAAGTCTAATTAGGCCTAGAAGGGGTCTTAAATTATGAATTGATGGTCTTCGCACTATCAATTTGTAAATAAATGTAAAATATGTGATTCTAGATGATGCTGAGTCATTTAAATGAGTCACTAGGTGAGTGATGTGTCATTAGATGAGTCATGTAAGTAAGCCATGTCAAATGGAGTGAGTCATTGAGATAGGATTGAAAGTTACTTAAAATAGATAACAATGGATGAATTATAGGAGATTGTTGAGTGTTTATTGAATCTAAAGCAAAATTGGTTTCAGAATTCTGTTTGTATATATATATATATATATATATATATATATATATATGTAAGCGTACGAAGCATAGAGAGACAAGGGACAGAGATAGAGGACAAAAGCATACTTAGAGAGGTCAGTAAGGCCTGTAGGAGACAGAGGAAAGGCCAATTAAAGTTGTATTAGGCCTAAGGGTATTAGAACACAGGTCCTAATATTAGTTTGTATATATAATTGCTACGTATGAATGCAAAATCCTATTTTGGTTAAATATCTCTGTGTAAATTTATCTTTGTTTGAATATGTTATTTCAGGAAATGAATGGTTGATTTATTCCCTGTTAATAATTGATAACCCCATATGCAAAAGATGGCTTCTAAGAGGGAGGAAATAGAGATCTAATGATTGATCTTCTGATCAATCGAAGGGGAGAGTTAAATGAATAATCTGCTTTATATTTTAGGAATGATTAATGTGGGTGAACAGCTGCTGTAGATTCAGGTTCTATAGAGATCGATCACTGCAAGGATCAATGAAAACTGAGATCTAAACCTGTGTAGTTTTGGATAGACGAGATCAAGCGTAAGAAGATTCGACAGCTAGGAGAAGTTCTGCAGAAGAATAGTCGAAGGAAGAACATTTCGCAAAGGAATTCAGATCGATGATGGAGATTGGATCCACAAAGATCTAACAGTCAAAGATTAGATTTGCAAAGGAAAATAGATCAAAGGTCCATATTCACCTCACAGAAGATCAATGGTTCAGACAGAAGTTGTAGGAGAATATTTGCGGGAGTCATAATTTGAAAAATGAAAAGGTGCATCTCGCATGCAAAAAGACCGTTGTGGGAACGTAATTATGGGAGGTCCATTTTAATTGGAAAAATGTATGTCGCATGCCGCATCTCGCAAATTGCGGAAAAGGAGTTGCAGAAAGATATTGCAGAAGGACTTAGCCAAACAACTAAGTTTAGAGGTTCTACTAAATTTAGAACCTAACTATTCCTGGGGAAGCTGATTCAAATTGGTTTACTGGTTCAATTTTGTGATTCAAATACAGTACTTCGGTTCAGGTTGGCATAAGAAGGCTGGTACCTATCAGTAATTTCTCTATTCAGTGATCCCTCTTCTTCCTTTATTACCATCGAATATACATGTTTCCCTCGATACTTATATAACTACATTAAGCTCTTTATCATATGTTGGTTAATTTGATTATGTTGTTCCATATACTGCAGGATCCTTCCATTTCCAACTTGGATGTCCTTTAAGGTTCTGTACACTTATGTGGTTCCCATCTTAGATGGATGGCCATTGGAATATATCCTTTGGTCACCCATTCTTACTTATTCACCAAGGAAAGACATTTCTTATATTTTTCCCATCCGTATAGTTCTCCTTTCCTACCACTCTAGCAATATACAACTATATAGGCTTGAAAAATGCAATGTAGTTATCAATATGAAATCAACTAGTTTTGTTAGCTCATGTTGAAGCTCATATACATGAGTACATTTATAGTATTCCCATGTAATTTTTTTATACATTATGACCATGGAATTAACTGGCTCAATAGGATATACTCTTCTAAGAAAACACTTCCCATGGGCTAAGGGTTGAACCTAAGATCTGATACCACACTGTAACACACCTGGGTGCTCCACAACCACACAAACAATAAATAGTGGATAATAATGATCATACAGAAACACATAGATTTCAAAATTTATTAAATAAATAAACACAGACAAGATAAAGGATTTCTGTAAATTACAAACAACTCAAAGACTACGTAAGCGTAGATTAAACCAGTTAAAATCACAGTTAATTCGTTAAACAGACCAAACATTCAAGAATGTTAATGCACAGACAAGTGATTAAATATAGTTAATCAATAAATAATAACCATCTACACAAGATTAATTCACCTAATTAATCTTTTAATAAACCACCAATAGCTAATTAACCAGCTAAAAGAAATGAAAAACCCTATATTTAAACACAACTTAACATGCTTAAATAAGACTTAAACATAGATTAAAACTCAATAAACAATATAACTGGCATGGATTAACCCTTAAACCAAATCTGATGGCTTAAAATATGCCTTTCTAATCCAAATTACCGATCTCAACTTTTCCCTATTGATCTTGACTCTATTGGCATTGGCATTCAAAAGTCAACACACACAAAAAAAAAAACCAAAACCCTCCTGAATTACAACTTCTAATGTCAACAATTAGGAGTCTGCACAACCAAGCGAATGAAACACAAATCGCTCCTAAATTTCGATTTTCAATGTCATCATGTCAGAAGTCAAAAGTTGACACCAACAAACAATAAATTACACAAAAAATTCCCACTTCTAATTCCCAACATTTTCATGTTGGTGTGGAAATTGAACCTAGGTGTTAGAACAATTACACTCACAACAATTGCCAATTACACATGCAAATTACTCACAAATGAGACTGAATAATGGAGCAGAACACTAATCTGTATTCAATAAGTGTACAATAGCCAACCCTATGAAGTCATAGGCTGCCACAATAAATAATTACATGAGGGATTCAGATGCATGAAGATTCCATTCGAATCTAGTCAAAAGTAGGCTTACTAAATCTAAGCAAATCCCCCATAGGTACATAAAGCAGATTCCAAATCTATCTAGGAGCTCACGAATTGGAAAAATCAATTAGGAAAGATAATAGATGGTGGAAGGAAAACTCATACATTCTTTTCATAGGAGGAAAAAGTGGAGGATGATGAGGACAAAAAACAAGTTAACTTCACCTAGTCAAACTTTCCCAATTGCCTTAAAACACTGAAAAAGCAGGCAATAAAGCAGAAAAAGCAGATATACACTAGGGAGGACAGGAATAAAGCATATTTGATTCCAGGGGGTTTCCCAAGCACTCCATGACTCAAAATTAGCAAGTTTGACCACTATGTATGTGTGGAGGACAACTTGCATAAGGTGGAATATGGAAACTAGGCAAATAAGACAAAAATTGGATTAATTAATGTCTAAGGTAGCTAACTATGGGTTGATTATTCTAACACCCCCCCTTGAGCCTAACTTATCAGTAAAATATCATAAAATTATAGGGCCTAGCAACAAGGCTTAGTCACCCTTTACATACTGCATGTCCATTTAACCAAGGAAAGAGGCAAAAACCCAGTGGGAAAAATCCTCCCTTAAACATGGACTGTAAAACAAAATTTGGAAATCTTGTCATCACTCATGCTTCACAGCATGATCAGCATTCCATAGCAGTGATTTGATATTGCTGAATGTCTTTTCACAAAAAACTTTGGTGAAGATATTAGCTACTTGTTCTGAAGATGAACAGAAGAGTAGGTGAATGGTGCCATCATGCACAAGCTGTCTGATGTAGTGCATATGGATCTCAATGTGTTTGGTTCTCTGCTTCTGAACTGGATCATTGTAGATTTGAATGGTACTCTGATTGTCACAGTAGATAGTAGTTGAGTATTCTGATTCGAAGCCACACTCTCCAAGTAACCCCTGCAACCATAAACATTGAGTTGCTGCATTTACAACTCCTCTGTACTCTGCTTCTGTAGATGAGAGTGCAATGGCACTCTGTTTCTTGCTTGACCAGCTGATTGGCCCTTTTGTAATCATGAACACATATCCTAATGTATACTTTCAATCTATGATGTCACCTGCCCAATCATTGTCAGTAAACCCAATCAAATCAAGATCAGATTTAGCTTTATAGAAGATCCCATGTGTCCTTGTTCCCTGAACAAAGTTAAGGATCCTTTTGGCTGCTTTCCAATGGATCTCATGAGGTTGATCCATGTATATTGAAGCCACACTTAATACATAAGAAATATCAGGTCTAGTATGTGTAAGATACAACAAACATCCAATCAATTACCTATACAGTGTATTGTTTACCATAGGTGAAGAATCAACTTCTTCAAGCTTCACTCCTGAAAGGAAAGGACTCTTGCTTGGCTTGCAATCCTTCATTTTGAATTTGTTCAGAAAATCAAAGGCATACTTGGACTGATGCACTTTTATTCCATCTTTGGTTTGAGCAATCTCGAGCCCCAATAATTGGCTCAATAGCCCCAAATGTGTAATGGAGAAGGCATGGTTCATTGCATCCTTCAAGGAAGCAATTTCATCCTTTGAGCTTCCTGTAATGAGAAGGTCATCAACATATAAAACAATGATCATTAATGAACCATTAATAATATTTAAATAGACATTTGGATCTGATTTGCATCGAACAAAATTCAGTGATAGCAGAAAGCTATCAATCTTCGCATACCAAGCCCTGGGGGCTTGCTTAAGCCCATACAATGACTTCTTTAGCCTGCAAACAACAGATGGGTTAGTAGCAAATCCTTGAGGTTGCTGCATGTATATCTCTTCAGTGATATCTCCATTTAGTAAAGCACACTTCACATCCATGTGATGTACTTCCCATTTATTTGAAGCTGCAATGTCTAAGGCTAGCCTGATGGAGTCCATCTTTGCCACTGGTGAAAAGGTATCATTGTAGTGTATGCCTTGAAATTGTGAGTAGCCCTTGGCTACCAATATGGCCTTATACTTCATAGGTGAACCATCAGCAGCAATTTTGGTTTTGTACACCCACTTACACTGAACTAGCTTCCTCCCTGGGGGAAGATCAACCAGCTCCCAAGTGTTGCTCTTCTGGAGTGAGCTGAACTCTTCCTTCATGGATGCTTGCCATATTGGATATTTTGCTGCATCTTCATATGTCTATGGACCTGATTCAATCATCATATAGCATTTCTCAGCAAACATAGGATCTTTCATGCACAGAGCACTCTCAAACTGAGATCTGGTCCTCCTAGGATCATTAGGATTTCCAGCTAGTTCTCCAGTTGCATGAATGGTATTGGCTGCCCATTTTGGTCTTGTAGGAATGTTAGGATCTGCAATAAAAACATCATCATTAGAAATATCATAATCAGCATGTTCAACTATCTCTTCACTTACATTCAGAGGTTCTGGTGGTGAAGAGGATTCTCCAACTTCCACTGCTGCTAGGGGCTCTTCTTGAAACTGAACACACCTTTCAATGAAGGCTTTGTTTGTGCTCAAATTGATAAGATTGTACCCTTTTAAATATTTAGAGTACCCAATAAATAGACACTCTTGGCTTTGGGGTTGCAAAGCCTTCCTCTTTTCTATTGGAATTCTAGCCCAAGCCCTTGAGCCAAAATTTTTGAAATGGGCCACATCTGGCTTGTGCCCACTCCATGATTTGAAGGAGTCATACCATCAAGATATTTATGAGGCACCCTATTCTTGATATAGGCTGCACATTTTATAGCTTCAGCCCAGTACTTTGGTGGCCAAGTCTTAGCCTCCATCATGCAGGTTGCCATCTCTTTCAGTGATCTGTTCTTCCTCTCAGCAATACCATTATGTTGTGGTGTGTAAGGGATAGAATGCTGCATCTGAATACCTGCATCTGCAAAATATTGAATGAACTCAAACTTGACATACTCACCACCATTGTCAGATCTGAGGACCTTGAGTTTCCTCCCAGACTGGTTTTCAACCAAATCCTTAAAGACTTTGAAGAGGCCAAAAACTTTAGACTTGTGTTTTAGGAAGTAAACCCAGCAATACCTGGAAAAGTCATCTATGAATGTCAATGCATATTTGGCTTGAATCATTGACATATGAGGAAATGGGCTAGAAACATCACTGTGGATCAACTCAAGAGGTGCATAGGTTCTCTCATGACTAGCTCTCTCAAATTTGTGCTCTGGGTGTTTTCCTAGGATGCAACCTTGACAAACTCCTTTTGAAAACTTAATATTTGGTAACCCTATGACCATTTATTTTTCACTAAGATCATAAAGATACTTGTAATTTAGGTGGCCAAATATTTCATGCCAAATCTTGCTTGCCTCATTAGCATGAATCATAAGAGCAGAGGGGTTTGAGTAGGGTAGGAAGTGTGAGAACATGTATACCTTCGAAGTATGATTTGCAATGACTTTACCACTTGAGATCTCTATGATCTCAACTTCATCAGGGGAGAATATGACCTTCTTTGGAGACCCTGTGTGGGTCATCTGATACACTGATAAGAGGTTAGAGGCAAGACCTGGAAAATACAACACATTGCTGAACTTACCATGGTCAAGATCAATCCTCCCTTTGCCCAAACTTTCAGTGAGAGAGTCATCTCCCAGTACTATTGGTGTACCTTTCGACATGTCAAGTGAGGTGAATTCCTCCTTGGTTGAAACCATATGTCTTGAAGCTCTAGAATCAATGATGAAACTAGGTGGGCTTGATGTGCCAACAACCAATGCATGAACTCTTTCTCTGTCTTCTGAATTTGATCCTCCTTCCCTCTTTTTTGAGCTGTCTAGAAGGGAGATGCCATTCTTCTCCAGGATTTGGGTCAGCATGTCTATTTGCTTCTTCATGCAGGAGCTCTCAGAATGATTTCCCTTACTGCATTCTGTGCACTTGCTCATTTCTCCTTTGTTCTTCTTCTTCGGGTAGTTCTTGTTGGAACCTTGAGGCTCCTCTGAAGACTTGTTCTTGTCTCTCTTTTGATCAGGTGGCTTTTTAGCTTTCATTTTGCTTTTTGAATCTACCCTCGAATCTCCAGCAACTAGAGCTTGGTCTTTGGAAGGTTTGATGGTGCCCATCATCACCAATTTATCTTGTTCTTGTGTGAGAGATTCCATGAGATCTGCAAGGCTAGGCATTTTCTAGGCTCAAGCTGTCAACTTTGTGGCATAGAAGGTCGAAACAAACACTGAATAATGAGGGCCAAGCTTCAAAAGTATGGACAATACCAGCTGATCATCCTTATTTTTTATCCCACATTGTTTTAGCTGCAAAACAAGTGATTTGAACTTGGAAAAATAGAGTTGTAGGGATTCAAAGCTATTGGGACTAAGGGAGATCAATTCATTTTCAATTGGATGTCCCCTTATCTCATCTGTCTTTCTAAAAAGATCAACAAGATTCTCCCATACTTAATTCAGTGATGTCAATCCATCAAGATGGAAAAGGAGGTCTCTGGATATGCTCAGACACAGGAGACCATAGGCATCATCCCTCCTGTTGTGCCATTTAATCTTCTCTACAGCTACATTGGGCTCTCCTTCTATTGCCATAGTCACTCTGTAGAGGCCTTTCACTCTCAACAGTATCTCCATCTCTGCTTTCCATTCAAATAAATTAAATTGAGTCGAGATGATCTTCTGAGATTGATCCATAGCTCAGAAATTGTCCTGTCAATCAGCAGAATGCTCCTAGTCAATGATGTCAAACCTGCAAAACAAATTGGAAGGAGAGAAATCAATCTACAAAGGATTTGATACCATGTGGAAATTGAACCCATGTGTTAGAACAATTACACTCACAACAAGTGCTAATTATACATGCAAATTACTCACAAAGGAGACTGAATAATGGAGCAGAACACTAATCTGTATTGAATAAGTGTACAATAGCCAACCCTGTGAAGTCATAGGCTGCCACAATAAATAATTACATGAGGGATTCAAATGCATGAATATGCCATTCGAATCTATTCAAAAGCAGGCTTACTAAATCTAAGCAAATCCCCCATAGGTGCATAAAGCACATTCCAAATCTGTCTAGGAGCTCACGAATTGGAAAAATCAATTAGGCAAGATAATAAATGGTGGAAGGACAACTCACACATGCTTTTCATAGGAGGAAAGAGTGGAGGATGATGAGGACAAAAAACAAGTTAACTTCACCTATTCAAACTTTCCCAATTGCCTTAAAACACTGAAAAAGCAGGCAATAAAGCAGAAAAAGCAGATATGTTCTAGGGAGGCCAGGAATAAAGCAGATTTGATTCTAGGAGGTTTCCCAAGCACTCCATGACTCAAAATTAGCAAGTTTGACCACTATGGATGTGTGGAGGACAACTTGCATAAGGTGGAATATGGAAACTAGGTAAATAAGACAAAATTTTGATTAATTAATGTCTAAGGTAGCTAACTATGGGTTGATTATTCTAATAGTTGGAAGTCGGAGGTTGCCACCAACTTACCAAACACAATAAAAACTTCCCTAACTTCTTATTTTTGACATCGGCACGTCGAAATTCAACTCCACTACATCAACACTAAAATCGATGGTTGTGATCGTACATCGGGAAGGAAATCAATGGTCACAATTATGTTGATTCAACAGCCCAAAAGTTAACCATTTTTCCAAATAAACCACTAAGGAAAGGGATAGATAAATAAAAGACGGGTTCCACCATGACTTGACATTGAATCCCTTCCACCAAAACACATGTACAAATCATATAGTAACACATAAACTTAAATGGAAACTAAGGACAAGTAATCAAGGCAAACACAAAATGTTACAATCTTTTTTATCCAAAACTGCAAATTGATTTACCATGGGCTTATCAACAAAAAAATAAAATTTCCCATTCAAAAAAACTAGTCTCATACAAAGCAAGAACTAATCAATAGGTCTGATAATAATTCAAACATTATCACAAGACCTCATGGTCTTACATATCATTCTCAATAAATATCAAAACATAGTTAAACAAACACCAAGGAAACATATAAGTTTTCAAGCTCCTATGATGTACCCAAATTGAAATCTAGGTAGACCAATTCAAAGGGGAAAAGGGAGACATTAAGGTGATGAAGAAAAAAAGGGATATTCAAGATTAGGAATGATTAGTGAGGGTTTGTACTCTTTGTTTTTCCAAATTATGCATGCTACATAATCATAATTATAGAGTTTCAGTGGTTTGCAAGAGGTTTGGAGGGACTTGAAAGGGAATTGTAAGATTGGGATTGTGTAGGGTAATGGTTTTGAAATGGATGGAGGGGTGATATAGGAGTATACAAAATATGTAAAACCACTTGGGATGTATCTTACAGAGTCTAAGGATTCTTCATAAACTCAGGAAATGTAAATTGGATCTTTTGAGAGGAATATATGGCTATTTTATGGAAATAAGTCAAAATTGACTAGCTAAAGAAAAAAGGCATGGAAAGGCAAGGAATTGAATGGATTCTAGTGGGTAGGATGGACTTTATGAAAAATTTGGTTGTAGGTGGTCTATGTGAATGTACAGGGATGTCAAGGAGTCATTTTGGGAATAATGGAGTGAGGTTAGGATCTTAAAACACTTAGTAGAGAGAAAATGTTAGAGCACCTGCCAAATTATAGGAAGGAGGTTGGTGGTTCAATTCCTATGTTACCTATCATAAATTTGTCACTACGAAAAACGACTAAATTCACATATATACAACTATTAGTAGCTAATATTCCATATATTAT
Source organism: Pseudotsuga menziesii (assembly GCA_001517045.1). Lineage (NCBI taxonomy): Eukaryota > Viridiplantae > Streptophyta > Pinopsida > Pinales > Pinaceae > Pseudotsuga > Pseudotsuga menziesii. The sequence continues at coordinate 77,007 of LPNX010316082.1, read as the reverse complement.
AGTGTGACCAACGTTTAGTCATATTTAGCTTAGTCATTAATATGTTATCATCTAGTAGTTTATTTAGTCGTATATTTGGTCATTAATTGTTGTAATCAGTGACTAAATCAATGAGTAAATCATTACTATCAATGACTAAATCAATTATTAATAATTCAACCTATTAATAACTGTCAAGCTATAAGATAGTAGAAATTAGCTACTATTAGTCGCTGACTCAAAAATAGTAGTTTATAGCTGAATTTTAGTCATTTTTTTAGTCATTAATTCCTCATTTTGTTTTAGTAGTTAGAGAAATCCTAGTTTTCCAAACTTGGAGTTTGGGAATTCTGTTTGGATAGAAAGAAGCACCTCCTTGAGGAGATTTGCTCAATAAGGTCACTTTCTGAAAAAAGAGGTGGGAAGCCTTTGAAACTTGATGCCATAGTTCCTCCCAACACTAGTGTCAGGGTCAGAAAATGAAACTTATTCAAATATGAAAATTCTTCCACCAAAATATGCACCCTAATGAGGCAAGAAAACCCTTCAAACTTCCTTAGAATAGTAATATGATCAAAAGAATTAATAAGAAGTATTCAACAACTATTGATCTCTCCTCCTTTCTCTCTCTCTCTCTCTCTCTCTCTCTCTCTCATGAAAAATTGAGAGTGTGAGGTTTGGATAAATGAGGGAGAGTGCCTCCCTATTTATACCCTTTTAAGTCATTGACCAAACATAAGAATGGGGCCCACATGTATTCCCTAATAGGGTCAACTTCTCCTAGAGAGAATCCAAACACATTACATGATGTTACACTGGGGACTATTGTCCCAAATTACAATGGAGGTTGTACCTAAAGGTTTAGGCATAATTAAGACATCCATTAAGGGGGTAAACACATACCCAATGGTGGCCAAAAAAAACCTATAGTAATAATATATGTCAAAATATCTTCTGAAGTTACAAATACATCAACATGAAGAAAATCCACCAAAATCTCCCATTAATATTCAGGATGAATCCAGTATGCCGTAACAAATCCAACATTTGGGAAAAGAGAAAGCATCAGAGAAGTATGCGAAAAGTGACAAGAAAAGGAAGTTTGATTGATCATATTGAATCTTTGGTATTACCAATGATGATTATAATTTGATATCAAACAAAATAGAGGAAGTAGCTAAAGAGAGCTGGAAGAATGTAACCAAGAATATTTCACCTTCTGCAGATAGAAGTTGTTCCTCTGGTCTAAATGGTTCAGATCCAGAACAAATGAGTGAACGAAAAAGGATGAAGACCTTCCCTAGATGTCATAGACACCTTGAATGCTACTTTGATAGTGAACCTGTGTACCTGCAAATAGATCAAACATGCAAACACATCAAAGCTATCGAAAAATCATCTACTTATCCATGTTAGTGACTAAGGAATCTAACAACATGTACATGTGAAATCAAAACAACAGTAAAGTGGGATGGAAATAATCTTTGCATTAAATATATATTTAGAATCTTACAACAATTTCCTTAGTGTCGACAAGCATCTCCACGAAACAAGCACTTCATCCCCATAAGCTCGAACTTTTCTCTCTATGATCTCCAATGGCTTGGGCTAAGTGGTAAATCCAACTGCATAACAATACCTCTATAGTTCTCCCCCTCAACTATGGACATGATTTTGTATTTATCATTAGAGGAATTTTGGGGTCTAAAATGGGCCTCCTAAGGAAAATAATAAAATAATAGTTAAAATAATAAAATAATATTGATTAATTTTGGAGGAAGAAAGAAAAAAACTACTTTTTGTGTTCGTATTTTTGACATATCTCCCTATGTTTTTACTCAAATTTCGATCGGGAGAGCTCGTTGGATGCAAAATTTGATTCTACATCCAACGAGTACCCACACTGCATACTTTTGACGGACCCCGCTACCCCAAAAACAAGAAATACCTGAACAAACATGATGATGATGTCATCATCACGTTTTTTCAGGTATTTCTTGTTTTTGGGGTAGCGGGGTCCGTCAAAAGTATGCAGTGTGGGTACTCGTTGGATGTGGAATCAAATTCCACATCCAACAAGCTCTCCCAATCGAAATTTGAGTAAAAACACAATGAGATATGTCAAAAATACGAACAAAAAAAGTAGTTTTTTTTAATGACAAATATGTCAATTCAACCATTATGGTTGAATTATTTTACTGAAATTCTATTGGTTCTTGAATTCCAACTCACAAAAACTTATTTTGGCACGTTTTCTTATAAGGCCCATTTTAGACCCCAAATTTCCTCTAATGAAGGCTCAATGGATAGGAATAGTTGAGATATTTGTGGAAGAGGTGGCTCTAAGATCCTATGATGGGGGATCTCGAGCCCAACTAACCCATAATGATAGGGATAAGGGAGGACACGAGGCTCATGATCTAGAAGCATTGAGAAACTTCTCCTTTTCCTATTTTACCTAGAGTACTGCTTTTCTTCTCTTGTGATAGATCGATTTAGATGAGAAACACTTATGAACAAAAGACCATAAGTGGTGGCACTACTTATGGAAAATATGATAGAGGCGGTGCGAGCAAGGTACCACTCATGGGCCATAGGGAAAGCGCATTGATGAGTTTTTTCATGTAGAATTGAAAAACAGAGTAGGTTTCCACTCTAAGTGCTAGGATAAAAGAAAAAATGGGAGTTAAGGGTCTTATCACATGGTGGTGATAGGATTGGGGTATAAAAGAATGCCCCCCAAAGCATGAGACTTAGAGGGATACGATAAATGAGAGCTTTCAGAGAACAAGTTGTCACTTCGAGGTGAAAATGTCAGCTCGATCAGAGCATGTCATCAAGTAGGAATCTATAGTACATCAATATTTTTGACTCATAGACACACGTAACCAACACATGGTTGTAGACCAATACAAGGTAGATCCATGGGAGGAATAAAAAAGCATGGCTACTAGAATACAACGTAGATCCATGTGATAGAGGACTCAAAATTGGAGATAGCTACCAGACATACAATGTAGATCTATGTCATACAGACGCAAATTTGGGCATATCCACAACCATACAAATGTGGATCCATGCTAGATATACAAAAACTCCATCTCAACCTAGGGAAAGCAATGAGCACTAAACAAATACCCAGGGTCTTCGTATCGTCTTCCACAAAGTATGATTCTATCCATGTGATTACAATGATCTAAAGTCGAACATGGTAGAAACCACTTGATTACCGGCGAATGATGTGAACTGTTAACAAGTGTGAGGGAGTTCATCATTGATGTCAATGATTCCCAAAGTACCCTAGTACAATCTAATGAGTGTGAATAGATGTCTTGATGTCAAACACCTGATGGATTCTATCGATCAAAGGTTAATGATGAGAACCTATGTTGAGAGTGAGAGAATCTATCATTAAGGCATACGGATCTCAAGGTACTAAGTTTTTGTTTCTAAGACTAATTCTCAAATGGTGAGCTGATGTCGACGGGAATAGTATCATCAAATGAGGGCCATGATGAGTCCCACATCGATGATGTTATACCAAAATCCTGTCACCATCATGTGATAAGACCTTTGACATACCTACTTGCCCTGAATCCCAACACTTGGAGTGGAAACCCATGCTAATTGTCAATATTTCAAGAAAATTACCAGCACTGTGCTTTCCCTGTTGTCTAGGAGTAGTACCTTGTTCACACCTCCTATCCCTTGTTGTCCACAAGTGGTGCCACCACTTATGGCCTCTAGTCCATAAGTGTTTCTTACCAGAACCGCTCTGTCATTGAACGAGAAACGTGGTACCCTGGGTAAAAAGGGAAAAAGAGAAGTTTCTCGAGGATCCTAGATCATGAGCCTCGTGTCCTCCCTTATCCCTATCATTGTGGGTTAGTTGATCTCTAGATCCCTCATTCTAGGATCTTAGAGTCCACCTCATACACTAATCTCTCAACCATCCCTATCCATTGAGCCTTATAAATACAAGCTCATATCTATGGTTGAGGAGGAGAACTCTTAAGTTATTATTATGCTGTTGGATTCATTACTTGGCCCAAGCCATTGGAGAGCATAGAGAGCTAGAGTCAGAGCTTATGGGGATGATAGTGCTTGGTTTCATGGAGATGCATGTCAACACTAAGTCTTGGTTGTAAACTTCTCCATTTTTATCTTAATGCAAGTTGATTTCCATCCGACATTATTGTTGTTGTTTGATTTCACATGTATGTTGTTAGATTCCTCAGTCACTCACATGGATCAGTAGATGATATTCTGGCAGCTTTGATGTGTTTGTGTGTTTAAGATGATTGCAGGTACACATGGTTACTATCAAAGCATTACATTCCAGGTATCTACGGCATCCAGGGAGGGTCTTCAACCTCTATCCTTCATTTGTTATGGATCTAAACCATTCAGACCAGTGGATCACCTTACTATCCACAGAAGGTGAAATATTCTAGCTAACAAATCTGGTGGCCCCATTGGGTAATAGATATATGTATCAGTTGTTCCGATCTTCCTCAGTTCTCAACTCTTGTCTGAATCCAGGCTCTTTCTCCAACTCTCTTTAGTCAGATCTACTTTCTGACTTAGTCAATTTGGGTTTGAAACTTCCATATCTGTTCAAATCTGAGTCATTTCGACCTTTTATGCTCTGTTTCCATACTCAATCTAGCATTTTTTCCCTTGATATAGTCCTTTTCTGACTTGATCTATCATTCTCTTTATGTTTTGGTCTTCTACAGGGAACCACGCCTATGTAGTGCACGAGGAGCGGTGCCACTTCCTGAACAAAGTGGGCAGCACGTGGTGCCACCACCTGTATCCCGTTGGTGAGAAGCAGTGCTGGGATAGAACCACCCTGTCAACACCTGAGAAGTGCGGTGCCAGGTAGGCATCATTACAAGGCCCTTTTTCCTCAATTTTTTTTGTAAAAATTTGAGTTGTGTTGCTTTCAGTCCTACACTGTCAGGCTTGTGTGACAGAATCTAATGCTTGTGGCTTGAAAATTTTATGGTTTAAGATTGGTTTGATTCAGAAATTCACAAGCTATATTAGGCTTTTTGATTGTTCATCTGCTTCTATGCTTGTTGGTTGTGTTTGTGAAAGGATTTCTTGTTTTCTAAAAATCTTAGGGTGTTAGTAGGATATCTTTTCATTTCTATTATATAGACTAGAAGAAGAACACTAGATTAGCTTCTAGGTTTCATTTCTTGTTTGCATAGTAAACTTCTTTTTCCTTACTTTAAAAAAGAAATTTTTTGACTGAGAATAGGTTATCATCATTGAGCATTGGACATTGGTTCTCTGATTGGATTTACGAGCTTTCAGGATCTTCATGTTCTTTTGTCTCTTATGCATGAACTATCTCAAAAAAAATAAAAAATATGGTAGTTTTAAGTTAGATTTGCTTATGTTTTGAGAAAATTGAAAAAATGGAGTGCATTTGCATATAGTGTGCTTTTTGTTTTTCTTTTAGGAAAAGATATTCTTCCCCTTCTTATTTCTTTCGGAAAAGAGAAATCAGTTTGGAAAAGTACTGCTTGTCTTTGATTTTGTGTGCAAGACTGTTGTTTGGAAGTCTTTTTTGGTTTTGAAACAAAAGAAAATACTCTCTTTCCCTCCCATAAGTAGGCATACTGAACGGTAAAGTGAAATATTTGCACAAGCATACTGCATGGTTTTACTTTTCTGTCAAAACTTCATGCATTCACCTAACCGTCCACTTTAAAATTAATGGTAGTTATATGTTAAAATTTATGTAGCAATTGGAGTGATAGGTTAGAGACGTGTTTGGGGGTCGTTAAGCATAGGAGCTGTCGTTATTTGTCTGCATTACATCCCGGGACTCATGCGGTTCTTCCACGTACTGTCGGTATATCGAACGGACTTTCACGTACCCTTGAGTTATATAGAAAGGTAATTCACATACTTGATTGTATATCAGAAGGCCCCTTGTGTACGATTATGCATTAGATAGCACTACTACCAATTTGAGTTCCCACATACCTTGAGTATATCGGGAGACCCCAATAGAATACCCTATCCATTTGAGAAAATCCCTTTGGTTGTCTTTCTTGGAGCCATACACCGAAAACAACATTTGGGGAGATTACTACGCACGTACCCTCAAGGTACATCATGAGTGGCACCTTCTTGACAATCTTGGTGAGAGACCTGACTTTTTGAACTCCTTCTATCATTTTAAGTGTGCCTATTTTGACCTATAGCTTGTGTAGGGAATTTTTTTTTTGGTGTGTTTTCTAGATTTTTAGAACCTAGGTTAGATAGGAACTGTACAAACTAGCTAAGTTAAGACAGTCCAAAAGAGTATGGGGCTTGCCACTAGATTTTACTCTTGTTTCAGGAGAAAATCCAATGGAAGCTATCAATCAAGGAGCTGCTACTACCTCCCAGGTGGGAGATAATGTGGTTGCAGAAAGTGGAGTACCATATTCTTCACACTCGCCTCCCTTTGTCTAACAAACTTCTTGGGGAAATACCTCATTCCATTCTCCCATGGAAGGTCATGCTGATGATACAACCCGTCTGGATTATGGTACCAATGCTCCATTTTGGGATACCTCCATAGGACAGGCCATTGCCTCATTATTGCCTCATTTGGCACCCGTTTAAACTCTTCTGAAGATGAAGAAGAATGTAGGCAATATCGTGCTACCATTCTCTATGCATAGGAGATTGACAAGCAAATAGATGAACTATTAGGCCTGACACCATCACGTTCCACATCTGTTCCTATGGGAAATCGTTCACTTGCCGATTCTATGAGCCCATTGAACTAATTATAGATCATGTAGTAACACCACACAACCCAGGTCAAATTACCACCCTTGTCACCTCTCATGTTATGTATGTTCCTAATCCTCCCAGGTCTTCTTCACTTGGGGCCCAACCTTCATTTCTCGCTTCGTCAGTACCTTCTAGTGGCGAGGGTCAACCCCCAGCATGACCTATGTTATTTGGCACCAGAATTGTACCTAGTCAAGGGAAGACCTCTAACCTAGAACCATCTATAGTTTATGTCCCTCCCACCCATACTAATGTGGTTAATCCCCCATCTAGTTCAGGTCATCCCTTGGGGGCACAACCTGTAACCATTCAAACTTATGTAGGCTATGGTTATCAAATACCTGTAGGTAATCATCCACCCAATCCTACAGGAATGCCTTATGCTGGAATTCCATACCCTATTAAAACTTTTACACCATGGGGGAAACCCAACTGGTCTAACATACTAGCTATGGGAGGGATACCTATACATACTGTGAGAGGTGTTGGAGGACCGCCTTATGGAGGTTCTCCCCCTCGGGGACCTAATGGTCCTGGAGGATCTGGAAACTTTCCTCCTTATGGTCCTAGTGGTCCTAGGGGGCCTGGTGGCTTTCCTCCTTATGGCTCTAGAGGGTTTGGTGGCCCTCCGCCTAGTGGTTTCGGAGGCTTTGGAGGTTTACCTCCTAGTGGCTCTAGAGGATCTAGTGGTCTGCCTCCTAGTGTTCCTGGTGGTCCTAGTGGTCCCAGTGGTCCTGGTGGTCCCAGTGGCTCTAGTGGTCCTCCTTTGGGAGGCCCTCGTGGTTCTAGCTGTCCTGATCCCAAAAATAAACCCCCTGCAGGTGGATTTTTCATAAGTTCTTTGTCACAACAACCTCTTTTTCAGTCAACTTATGGCCCTACTAGTAATTATATGCCATATCAATATTACCAGTATGTGCAACCCAACCAATAGTTACCTTTCCTAGAAACTTTGGACTTGCCTGACTTGTCCAAGTTGATTAATGACCCCATTCAACACAATCCCTTGTGGCCTCCCATTTCGATAAAGTTACCATCGGATATTCCAAAATTCGATAGGGATGCAGGGAGACGATCCAAAGAACCATGTTATGACATTCCATTTGTGGTGTTCTTCAAAATCCCTCATGGATGACTCCGTTTGGTTACGACTCTTTTAGCGAACTTTGACCGATACAGCTGCTAAGTGGTACATTGAACTCCCACAACATTCGTTTGTGGATTTTGGCTCGTTGGCAACTGTGTTTATTACACACTTTCATCTCCCTATTCGTTATGAAATGGGCATTGATATTTTAACTTCTCTATGACAGAACACCTCCAGCCACATATCTAATCACATTCATGAGTGGAGAAGGTAGAGAAGGATTATTAAGGCCCCTATTCTCGATAAGTTATTAGCTGATTGGTTTACCAAATCCTTGTTTCCTCCTATTTCCTGAGATGTGGCTATGGGAGGTTCCGTTGCTGAAGAGCAGGCTATTAGTTGGGCTCAATACCTAGACTTTGTTTATTCCCAGTCTGGAACTATTTATGACCTGATTCCTCAAGATCCTCGCCCCAACACCAATCCCGCCAAGCCACCAACAGAAGTACCTATTGATGGGATTATTGGTTCAATCCAGTCCCTGTCTAGAGTGAAACCTGCAAAGCAACCCCAAACTTCCACCCATGATCCTTCAACTCCCAAGGTTTTCACCGAGGTCAACTCTATTCAAAGTACTCAAACCTCGGGTAATAATAAAAAAAAGGTAAAAATAGAAATAAAAAACCTGGAAACCAATGGGAGACTCCAAGACCAACCAACAGTGACAACGATAAAGGGAAAAGGAAGGCAAAATATCCCTGTCTTCTATGTGGGGATGACCATTTTTCAAAGGAGTGTCCTCGTTGAGACAAAATCTCCCAGTTGCTGAAGTCCAATCCTGCACCTGCAGTACTTACGGATCCTTTTCCCTCTCAACAACAACTGATAGACCACATGTCTAATCAGGGTAACTCTAGTTCATCAGAGAAAATTTGTATGACATCCTCAGATACCATCAATCTACAAACTCGAAGTCAGAATGATGACAAACCTCAAGATAAGAAAGAAGACCATTCTTCTTGAGGGAAAACTCCCTCTCCTAGTTCTCCAGAATCCTTGTCTACTGTCCCCTTATCTATCGAGAAGCCTACTCTCAACATGATTTTGCACCCACCTAAGAGTACTCTTTGGAAGGCTGTCTTTAATCCCAATGCCCGAGTTGCTCAATTTTATAATGTGGTTGAAGATCTCACTCAAGAACCTTGTGCGATGTCTACCTTAGAAGTACTCCAAAGTTTCCCTACACAGCGAAAAAAATTGTTGACAACATTAGGAGCTTTAGACCCAGATAACACTAACTTGATTCATTTCAATGTTGAGAAATATAAGCCTAGATTACCACATAAACTTGCTTTTCAGATCATTACAAAAGTAGTGGGAAAGAAAGTTTTTTGAATGGTACTAGATGAAGGAGCTTCGACCTAGGTTTTGTCTATGACTTGTTGGAAGGATCTCGGCTCTCCCAAGCTTGTAACATCACCTACGACCCTCAAGGCCTTTGATGGACGGGGATTCCAACCCCATGGTATTATATCAGCCCTAGCAGTTGAGTTGGGGGAAAAACTGTTTCCATTCAAGTAAAACTAGTAGATGCCTCTTTATATTACAACCTCCTTCTATGAAGAAATTGGTTCTATGCCATGACTGCTGTTGCCTCAACAGTATTCCGAACATTCCAATTTCTGCATCTAGGGAGAATTGTTACTATTGATCAGCTTGATTTCTGTATGTCGGGTGTTACTACCTCCACANTAGGCCAGTCCCCTCCTCCTTACCAGTCGATTGGGGTAGGCATGTTGAAGGATTCATCCCTTATGGGGATTTTTCCATCCACTCCTCCTAACACAGATACCGCGATAGTCCATATGATTGTCTCATTTGATTATGAGCCTAAGGGTAAAAAAGTTGTTTAATCCACACAAATCTATGTATAACAAAATTCAAACCTTTTCTGATGATCACAAAGATGATCTTCATATCGTGGCTTTGGATCCTTACCATTTACTGTACTGGTTAGAACCTTCTCTTCCTGTTCTAGATTATCTCTCTGAGATTTTTCCTTTCGATGAGTCCATTATGGAGATCATGAATACGGATGAGTCCATTTGGGAGGATCACCATCATAGATATATGTTCCTCCCCAACACCAGTTTGGTTATCCATGATTTTACATCCTTGTTTCCTACTGATATTGTCAACATACCCCAAAGTCCTTTATTGTTGCAAGATATAGATTCTGAAGGAAACCTTTGCAACATTACTCAGACAAATCCGATTGACATATCAGCCAAGCCTGATACTATCGAGCATGCTCATGCTGGGCAGAACTACTCGACAAATGAATATGAAGCATAGAAGGCACTTTTTAAAGAATTCCATGATATTTTTTCCTGGTCCTATGAAGAGATGCCGGGGATTGACCCATCCATTATGGTCCATGAGATTAAAACCTATCCCATGGCTAAACCCGTTAGGAAAAAACTAAGGCAAGTCCATCCTCAAAAGGCCGTAGCTATTAAAGCTGAAAATTGACAAACTTCCCAAAGCTGGGTTTATTTATCCTGTACCTATGACGGAATGGGTATCGAACGTTTTCCCTGTCAATAAAAAGCAGGGCACCATTAGAGTCTGTATCGAATTTAGGGATTTAAATAAATCTTGTCCCAAGGACAACTTTCCTACCCCACACATCGATCATATTATTGACAACTATGTTGGAAGTGTCATCTTTTCATTCATGGATGGCTTCTCTGGCTATAATTAGATTGAGATGTTACCCTTTGATCAGCATAAGATGACATTCATTTTCCCATGAGGAACCTTTGCATATAAGAAGTTACCTTTTGGCTTTAAAAATGTTGGAGCCACATTCCAGTGTGCAATGTCCTATGCGTTTCACAATATTAAACATATTGTTGAACCATACCTTGACAACCTCCCTGCTCATTCACAGCAATGGGAGGACCACCCTGGTCATCTTAGAGACATATTCCTGAGATGTTGTCATTATAATATATGGCTCAATCCGCATAAATGTGTTTTTTGTGTTGAGACGAGACATCTACTAGGATTTGTTGTATCCAAGGATGGAATCCAGATCGATCCTTTGAAGATTGCCACTATTTTAGATCTACCAATCCCAACTAATCTCCTTGAACTTCAAAGTTTGCAAGGGAAGGAAAACTTTCTCCATCGTTTCATGTGTAATTTTGCAAAGAAAACGTACAGTTATATGCGTCTCCTTAAGAAGAACACTCCATTCTTCTGGGATGACCAGGTCCAACGTGCCTTTGATAATCTTAAGCATGCTCTAACTCATTCACCCGTGATATACCCCCTAGATTATTCAAAGGACTTTCTCTTGTATATTGATGCCTCCACTACTACCATCGCCATGGCTTTAGTGTAGGAAAATCTCCACGGTCAGGAGCACATGATTTATTATGCCAGTAAGAATCTCATGGATTCCGAAACTCGCTATTCATTGATGGAAAAGTTAGCATTGGCCATGGTCACTGCTATACAAAAGTTTCATCACTACATTTTTCTCCCGTACTACCACCGTATTGGCAGACCAGAACCCGATGTATTACATCCTAACTTGTCAGGTTCTCGGGGGCAAGTACTCCCATTGGATAGTCATACTTTAGGAGTTTGATCTAGAATTTTCCAAAGCCACATAAAAGAAATCCCTGGTCCTTTCCAAGCTTATGTGTGATCTTCCCTGTGCTTCGATAGAATCTGAGCCCAATGATTCATTTCTAGATTTATTCTTGTTTCTGATTAGCACTACTGATCCTTGGTATGGATATTTTCTTATTTATCTCCAAAAACAACGATTTCAGCCACATTTATCCTGCGATGATCACTGCCGTATCCATCGCCATGCAAAATACTATCTCATCCTAAATGACACCTTGTATAGATGTGGGATTGGCTCTATTCTTCGGCGATGCCTCACCCATGAGGAGGCTGAACATGTGTTAAATGATTGCCACTTTGGAGCATGTGGCATTCATTTATCTGGGATGGCTACAACCCAGAAAATCCTTCACGATAGCTATTTCTGGCCTTCTGTCTTCAAAGACTATCATGAGGCTGTTAAGAAATGCCCATCTTGTCAACACTTTTATCCTAAAAAGCGTACCCATCCTGCTCTGCTACACCCTGTCATTACCGTTGTCCCATTCGCCAAATGGGGGATTTCCTTCATGCATTGTAATCCTACCTCAGCCAGGGGGCATGGTTACATCATCGTAGCCGTTGATTATTTCACAAAATGGGCCGAGGCCATGCCTACATATGCAAAAGATCGTAATACTATTGCTCTCTTCTTGTTCAATCATATCATAGCTAGATTTGGAGTTTCGCAGTGCATCGTTACTGATCACGGATCCTATTTTCGTAATCAAATGATGGAGGAACTGAGTGCCAAGCTAGGTTTTCACCATGAAAAATCTACGCTGTATTATCCACAAGCTAATGGCCAAGTATAGGCCATTAACAAAGTTTTGAAAACTATGCTTCATCGGATGGTTGGAGATCATAAATCCAACTGGCACCATATTCTTTTCTTCCCTCTATGGGATTATCAAACTTCTGTGAAAATAGCCACTGGTTTCACACCATTCCAGCTTGTCTATGGACTCAAAGTTGTCTTACCGATTCAATGTTATATTCCATCCTTACAACTTGCCATCGAACTTCTCCCATACACTTCCATGAGGAAGAAATATTTTTGTACTTGAGTAACCTTGACGAGACTTGGAAAGATGCTACCTTGGCTAATGAGGCACATAAGAAATGCGTCAAGGTGTAGTATGATAAATCCATCCAACCTCGTGTCTTTAATGAGGGTGACCTAGTCTTGACTTATGATCAGAGATATGACAAACTAGGGAAGGCTAAGTTCGAGTCCATGTGGTATGGACCTTTCTTTATTTCTAGGGTGTTAGAGAAAGGATCTTACAAGCTCATTGATTATGATGGAATCTCTTTGGGGAAACCTCGCAATGGGTTGTACCTGAAAAGGTACTATGCCTAGGTCTTTCTTGGATAGTATCTTGTATATATGTATATTCATTGACTTTCAATGTACTTTTAGTATTTTCAAGATGGTTTTGATTTTAGTGTCTACATCTATTTATACCATGTTTTGGTCATGCATATGGCTTTCTACATCTTCACTGACGGTGCTTGCCGCTACACCTTGAATCTCACCTCGGCTGCTTGGATCCTCTATTCCCCAGCTAAAGATTTGGTCAGTTCAGGAGTGGTTTGTATAGGTCCCACTACTAATAACATTGCTGAGTATGAAGCAGTCATCGGTCTTCTGACTAAAGCTGCCTCCCAGGATGTTTGTGATCTAGTAGTCTTGATGGACTCACAACTCATGGTTTGTCATTTAAACCATGTTTACACCATTAGAAACCCAGTGCTCCTCCGCCTCTTCCGGAGAGTACGTTTGGTAGGAAGATCATTTGAAACCATTACCTATAGGTATATCCCTAGGGAACATAATGTAGTTGCTGACTCATTAGCTAATTACATCGTAGACTAGCATATTTCCCATTCACAATGGAAAAATCAAACATGGTACATTGTAAATAAACATTCAAAGACACATAAAACTCATAGAAAACACATTTGCCATTTGAAACATATAAACACTGTGTAAAAGTCTGTATATATATATATATATATATATATATATATACATGAAAAAGTTTACAAAAAAAATAGGTCCCGAGACCTCATCTGAAGCACATAGGCTTTCAAGAAAAATCATCATACAAAATCCTGAAGCTGTCAGCTTTCAGTACATATCTCATACACCAGTGGTGCTCGTGATAGCACATCACTGCTGGAGCTACCCTACATATCAACCTACTGAATCGATCTGGTACTCCCACTGTGGATCTCTGATATCTCATCGAGAGGTCATCAATGTCAGCATCTGGGATATCCAAATTCAACCTCTCCAAGTTTTCCTCCAGCTCCCCGGTGATATCATCACCCCTTGGTACAAAGCGGGCTCCATCTCGCCTATCCAATGGAGAAGCTTCTCCAGGACGCGTTGCTCTGACATCTACATGAGAATATATAGGTCTCGTCACTTAACATAAAAAAATATAAAACATCAAAAAACATAAAAATAGTTCATCCATTTTAGGGTTTCTTTCTTCTTACCGATGTCACCCCACTATCCGCCAGGTGGGAGTGGTAGGTCAAGATCTCTCGTGAATTCCGTACTTGCGTAAGCATAATCCTCAACCATGATGATCTGATCTCAGAGCCATATGAATAACAGATCACCAAACTTCACCCTTCCCCTACCTGCTCCTGTATGAGCCATGACCTAGACCCACCTCAGCATATAGGGGTCCCATGCTCTCAGACTCTAGAAGACCACCTGAGGTCTCATCTGTGGAACCCACTCGAAGAAGAAGCAGGATAAAATGGAGCCAAAGCCAAACTACTTTACCTCTCCCTGTCGACACTTAGTCAGCTTATCTTTGAATATTGGAAGCATGGCTTCCACCTAGTTGAACACCATGGGTGCCATGGCCTCTATGGCATACAACATGTGTGCCCTAGAATCATGGTGCACACCCTGACTCCTGGCCACCATCTGCATAGTAAATAGGACGGTCTGTAGAGGCCCATCCGTCACTGCTCTGATGGAGATTTTCTTCCCCGATGTCCTTGTCCCTGGAGCATAGTTATGATCTATAAGCTCTCGAGTGGTAATATCCCCCCCACGGGAACTTGTCAGTGAGATGGGGGCACCCCGTCTCGAGAGACCAGTCAAGAAGTAGATATCCTCTACTTCCACTGTAAGAATATGTCCCCCCACCTCGAAATACTGTTGCTCTGGATTCCACATCCGTAGTATGTGTTCTAGTAACCACTCATGTGACACCATGGTTAGGGTCTGGAAGAACTTCAAAATCCCACAGTCCCGTAATGCGACAATACAACCTGAATTTCTCTATGCAAAGGCATCATCATTGTCATGTGTTCTTTCTTTCCATATCACTATGTTTTGAGCAACCAATGCCTGTCAAAAACAATCATAGTATGCATTAGAATCATTCCTAATCATTAAAAATAAAAAGAATGACTTATTATTGCTCATGCTATGAGTTTAAAGTCTCCATGGCTGGCACCGCCTGTGCACCATTGGAGACAGGCGATGGCACTGCCTATCAAATATGTTATAGGCGTGGTTCTTGGGTGGTACCATGTATCCGGCAAGGGGTAGCCATGGTGCCCTCTTTTAAGGTTTTAGGGCTTGCCATATAAGCCCAAAACCCCACCAAAACCCAAAATAAACACTATGAAATGAAATAATAGGGTGTCAGCTATTACCTGCAATTGACGATGCTCAAAACGGACAGTGGAAACTCCTGGTATCAGCTGCAGAAGATCTGGCTAAGAAAATGCTCCAAGTGCTCTCCGCTATGGGTAAATAGTGAAATGATTTGATTTTTTACTATTTACATGACTTATATAGGAATTTTTGGGTCTGACATACTATAGTTTTGATATAAAATCATATTTTAGTCAAATTTTATCTGTCATAATCCATTAATGCTAGTTATAAATGCCTTTAACACTTGTTTCTAAGTCGATTGCAGGATAAGAGAACTAGAGTAAGAAGCTTTGGAAATTTGTTTATGGCTTTTTTTCACTTTCATAAAATGGAAAAGGTCGATGAGCATTCATTACGACTCTTTGATCAAACTCTTTAAACCTAGTATCAAAGGTCTGACTCCATTTCAGTTTCTTTCCAAGCTTGTAAAAAATTGACATTGTGTAAAGAAGCGTCATGGAGTCTTCTTTTCACCTCTTTTTCAGGCTTCTTAAACATGAAAAGATCGTCAAGTCCATTTCCGATTCTTTCCAGGCTCGTAAAATATGACATTGTGTAAAGAAACATCATGGAGTTCTCTTTCAACTCTTTTCAGGCTCCTTAAATACGAAAAGATCGTCGAGTGATCTTGTCTTCTTCATGCTCATTAAAGTATTTGAAGAGTCATCCATCCAACGGTAGGTTATCTCTTTTTTGGTTCAAATAGGACTATTTACAAAAAAGGAACACTCCATCCAATCATGACTGGAAGAGTTCTCTAAGGTATGATTTTACACTTTTTTGGGCCTTAGAGACTAAATCATACGAAAAAGGACCCCTTTGGAGTCTTCTTCTGTATTTGTTTAGACTCTCTAAACATGAACGATACCAAGTTTTCTTTCAATGGACTCATTAAATTAAACATTGAGAGACCCATTTTGGGAACAAACCCCTCCTCTCTTAGGTTTGTAAAACATATGAGTCTGGACTTGTCTGCTGACAAGCTATATTGAGTGTTTGTTACCCTCTTTGAACTCGTAAAATTGAAAAGAGGCACTCATCAATCATGATGGGGGAAATGGGAATGGAATCATTTTGTAAATATTGGCAGTTGTTTGTCGTTACCTTTAAACATGGCACTTGTCTACACATCATGTCAGTCAATTGGGTATTCAGCTAATCTCCACGACGATCCACTTTCATGAGTCATGTCACTCCTTTGAGTCTTTCAAAAGAATGCATTGTCCACTATCGAATTGTGTGTTTGTCCTATTCAATCATGCTGCCAAGTCTTTTTGTCGTGCCGCTCGATGTTCAAAGGGGATTTTAAGAAGTTTTACATCTACAGTCTACATAGCCTTTGTGTTAGTATCTTTGAGTCAGTTATATGGTTACTACATTCACATCATTCCAGAACTATGTTCCAAGTTTCGTGTCGTCAATGTGGGAATCATCATGGCCCTCCTTCAACAAGACTTTTCCCATCAACATTAGCTCATTATCCGGGAAATAGTATTAGAAACAATATTTAGTACCTTGAGATCTGTATGCCTTAATGACAGATTCTCTCACTCTCGACATAGGTTCACATCATTGACCTTTGATCGATAGAATCGACTGGGTGTTTGACATCAGGACATCTATTCACACTCGGTAGATTGTACTAGAGTACTGTGGGAATCATTGACATTAATGGTGATCTCCCTCACACTTGTTAATGGTTCACATCATTGGATGGTAATCAAGTGGTTTCTACCATGTTTGACTTCAGATCATTGTAATCACATGGATAGAATTGTACTTTGTGGAAGACAAGACAAAGACCCTGGGTATTTGTTTGAAGCGCTCATTGCTTTTCCCCAGGTTGCGATAGAGTTTTGTATATCTAGAATGGATCCACATTTTTATGGTTGTGGCTATGATAAAATTTGCATCTACATGACATAGATCTACATTGTATATCTGGTAGCTATGTCCAATTTTGAGTCCTCTATCACATGGATCTACGTTGTATTCTAGTAGCCATGCTTGTTTATTCCTCTCATGGATCTTCCTTGTATTGGTCTGCAGCCATGAGTTTGGTTACTTTTGTCTATGAGTCAACATACTGATGTACTATAGATGCCTACTTGACAACATGCTCCAATCGAGCCGACATTTTCACCTCATAGCGACGACTTGTTCTCTCAAAGCTCTCGTTTATCGTATCCCTATAAGACTCATGCTTTGGGGGGCATCCTGTTATACCAAAATCCTATCGCCATCATGTGATAAGACCTTTGACATACCTACTTTCCTTGAATCCCATCACTTGGAGTGGAAAACCATGCTAATTGTCAATCTTTCATAAAAATTCCCAGCACCGCGCTTTCCCTGTTGTCCAAGAGAGGTACCTTGTTCACACCGCCTATCCCTTGTTGTCCACAAGAAGTTACACCACTTATGGCCCTTAGTCCATTAGCGTTATCTTACTAGAACCGCTCCGTCATTGAAGGAGAAATGTGGTACCCTGGGTAAAAAGGGAAAAAGAGAAGTTTCTCGAGGCTTTTAGATCATGAGCTTTGATGTGTTTGTGTGTTTAAGCTGATTGCAGGTACACAGGGTTACTATCGAAGCATTACATTCCAGGTATCTATAGCATCCAGGGAGGGTCTTCAATCTCTGTCCTTCATTTGTTCTGGATCTGAACCATTTAGACCAGTGGAACACCTTACTGTCCACAAAAGGTGAAATATTCTAGCTAACAGATGACACAAAACTCAGAACATAGTTTTGGAATGATGTGAGTGTAGTAACCATAAGACTGACTCAAAAGTACTAATACAAAGGCTGTTTTGACTACAAAGGTAAAAATTCTTCAACTTCCCTTTGAACATCGAATGGCATGACAAAAGAGTTGGAATCATGACTAAAAATAGATAAACGCATAGTGCGACGATGGAAAATGCATTATTTTGAATGACTCAAAGGAGTGGCATGACTCATGAAAGTGGATTGTCAGGGAGATCAACTGAATACCCAATTGACTGAAATGATATGTAGATAAGTGCCATGTTCAAAGGTAACGACAAACTACTCCCATTTATTTGCAAAATGATTCCCTTCCCATTTCCCCCATCATTGTTGATGAGTGCCTCTTTTCGGTTTTATGAGTTCAAAGAGGGTAACAAACACTCAGTATAGCTTGTCCGAAGACAAGTCCAAACTCATATGTTTTATGAACCTGAGAGATGAGGGGTTCATTCCCAAAAACAGATCTCCCAATGTTTAATTTAACGAGTCCAATGAAAGAAAACTCAGTATCGTTCATGTTTAGAGAGTCTAAATGACCATGGAATAAGACTCCAAAAAGGGTCATTTTTCATATGATTTAGTCCCTAAGGACCGAAAAAGTATAAAATCATACCTTAGAGAAATCTTCCAGTCATGATTGGCTGGAGTGTTCCTTTTTCATAAATAGTCTATCCGAATCGAAAAAGAGATAACCTACCATTGGAGAGACGACTCTTCAAATGCTTTAACGAGTGTGAAGAAGACAAGACCACTCGATAATCTTTTCGTATTTAAGGAGCCCGAAAAGAGTTTAAAGAAGACTCCATTAGGTCTCTTTTCAGAATGAGAGATTTTACGAGCTTGAAAAGAATTAGAAATAGACTTGGACCTTTGATACTGAGTTTAGAGAGTGTGACCAATGTGTCATAATAAACGTTCAATGACTTTTTTCATTTTATGGTATTACAAAAAATTCAAAAATGAACTTCCAAAACTTTACTGCTACTGTTCTTCTATCATGCAACGACTCAAAACAAGCATTAAATGTGCCAATAACTAACATTAAGGGATTATGGCTGATAGATTTTGAGTAATAAGTGATTTTAAACCAAAACTATAGCATGTCAAACCCAAAAATGTGTATAAAAGTCATGTAAATAGTGAAAAATAAAAACATTTTACTATTTACCCATAGTGGAGAGCATTTGGAGCACTTTCCTAGCCAGATATTCAGTTGCTGATATCGGGAGTTTCCACTGTCGGATTTTAGCACCACTAGTTCCAGGTAATAGCCTAGACCCTACTCTTTCATATTATGGATTTAATTTTGAATTTTGATGGTGTTTTGGGCTTGTATGGCAAGCCCTAAAATCGTGGAAGCGGGCACCACTTCTATCCGTTGTGGGATATGCGGTACCTCACTAGAACTGCGTCAAAAACAAACCGCACAGGTGGTGCCACCACCTATCTTCAACAATGCATAGGTGGTGCTGTTCGTGAAGATGTAAACTATTCACATAAGAAAAAATAGACCAATTAATTTGATTTGAATGATTAACAATGATTCTAATGGGTCTTGTGATTGTTTTTGGTGGATTCTAGCTGATAAAAAATGGTTATATGGAAAGAGATATAGCATGATAATGATGATTCCTTTACCGAAAGGAATGTGGGTTGGATAGTTGCATTGAGAGACTGTGAACTCATAAAATTCTTTCGCACGCCCAGCATGGTATCGCATGAGCGATTGTTAGAGCATATATTCCGGATGTGGAATCTGGAGCAACAACATATCGAGGTTGGGTCTCATATTCTAACAGTTGAGGTAGAAGGTATCTACTTCCTTACTAGCCTTTTGAGATGTGGTGCTCCCATCTCGCTGACTGGTTCCCACGGAGGGGACATCACTACATAGGATTTGATAAATCGTCACTGTATTCCTGGGACAACGACATCAGGGAAGAAAATACTGATAAAAGTAGTGATGGACGGACCTCTACAGACTGTATTGTTTACCATGCAGAGAGTGGCAAGAATCCAGGGAGTGGACCAGGCTTCTGGAGCACATATGCTCTATGCCATAGAGGCCATGGCACCTATAGTCTTTAACTAGGAGGAATCCTTGCTTCCGATCTTCAAGGATCAATTGACTAAGTGTCAGCAGGGGCAACTAAAGCAATTCAGTTTTGGTTCCATTCTAGCCTGCTTCTTCTTTGAGTGGGTGCCATAAATGAGACCCCAAGTGGTCTTTACAGAGCTGAGAGCATGGGACCCTCGCATGGAGAGGTGGGTCCATATTATGGCCTGTACTGTTGCGAGCAGGGGGAAGGTGAAGTTCGGTGACCCGTTCTTTTGATGGTTGAGAGATCAGATCCTCATGGTAGAGGATTATGCATATGCAGGTACAGACTTTAGCGGAGACCTTGACCTACCGCTCCAACCAGGTGGAAAGTGGGGTGACATCAGTAAGAAGCAAAAAACCCTAAAATGGAAATAGTGTTTTTATGTTTTTGATGTTTCATATTTTTTATGTTAAGTAACGACAACTGAATATTTTCATGCAGACGTTGTAGCAGCATGATCTAGGGGAGATTCCCCATTGGATAAACGAGAGGGAGCCCATTTTTTAACGTAGGGTGATGATGTGACAATGGAGTTAGAGGAGAACCTAGAGAGGTTGACCCTAGACATCCCTGACGCTTCCATTGATGACCTCCCTTTGAGGTATCGGAGACCTACAGCGGAAGTACTAGGTTGGTTTAGCATACTGCTACGTAGAGTAGCCCGAGTAGTGATGTGCTACCATGAGC
Organism: Pseudotsuga menziesii; assembly: GCA_001517045.1. Classification (NCBI taxonomy): domain Eukaryota; kingdom Viridiplantae; phylum Streptophyta; class Pinopsida; order Pinales; family Pinaceae; genus Pseudotsuga; species Pseudotsuga menziesii. The sequence continues at coordinate 56,201 of LPNX010316082.1, read as the reverse complement.
ATCACTATATGATGTATGCATGATGTATCCATTGAAAGCTAATAGCTTCAGGATTTTGTATGGTGATTTTTACCTGAAAGCCTACGTGCTTCAAATGAGGTCTCATGATGTATTTTTTGTAAACATGTTCATATATATATATATATATATATATATATATATATATATACAGACTTTTACCTGGTGTTTATATGTCTCAAATGGTGAATGTATTTTACATGAGTTTTATGTGTCTTTAATTGTTTATTTACAATGAACCATGTTTGATTTTAATGTCATGAATGGGAAATATGCCAATCTAGGATGTAATTAGGTAATGAGTCAGCAACTATATTATGTTCCCTAGGGATATGCCTATAGGTGATGGTTTCAAATGACCTTTCTAACAAGCATACCCTCCAAAAGAGGCATAGAAGCACAAGGTTCCTAATGGTATAAACATGGTTTAGATGACAAACCACAAGTTGTGAGTCCATCAAGACTACCAAATTTCGAACATCCTGGGAGGCATCTTCAGTTAGAAGACCTATGAATACTTGATAATCGATGATGTTGTTGGTAGCGGGACCAATACAAACCACTCCTAAACTGACCAAATAATCAGTTGGGGAATAGAGAACCCAAGCAGTTGAGCTAATATTCAAGGTGTGGCAGAAAGCACCATCAGCAAAGCTGTAGAAAGCCATATGCTCAGCACAACCAAAACATGGTATAAATAGATACATACACTGAACTCAAAACCATATTGAAAATACTTAAAGCACACTGAAAGTCAAGAAATATACCTATATACAAGATACTATCAAAGAAATATCTATGCATAGTACCTCTTCAGGTACAACCCATTGTAAGGTTTCCCTAAATGGATTCCATCATAGTCTACGAGCTCATAGGCCCCTTTCTCTAAAACTTTAGAAATGACGAAAGGATCGTACCACATGGACTCGAACTTTCCTTTCCCTAGTTTGTCATATCTCTGGTCATAATTCAAAACTAGGTCACCCTCGTTAAAGGCATGAGGTTGGACGAATTTATTATACTGCACCTTGACGTGTTTCTTATGTGCCTCATTAGCCAAGGAAAAATCTCTCCTAGTTTTGTCAAGGTTATTCAAGTACAAAAATCTCCGTTCCTTTGTGGAAATGTCTGGTAGAAGTTTGACTATAAGTTTCAAGGATGGAATCTAACATTGAATCGGTAAGACACGTTCGATTCCATAGACAAACTGGAAAGGTGTGAAACCGGTAGCTATTTTCACTGAAGTCCTATAAGCCCAAATGTAACACCCCGGTTTTGACCCCGTTTGCATGATGTATATATTGTAATTAATCGTGGTGAGGAGCTAAAGGAAAAAGCCCCACCATCGATTTGGTTGTGTATGTTTCGGCAATAAGGGTAGTTGCCGATGGTCTATCATGCTATGTGGCACATTATAATTTGGCATCATGTAAATACGCACATCAATTAAAAACAAACCACAACCAGCTACGGTAGTGCAACGTTGAATGAAAAGGGCATGATTCCAAAGGATAAGGGGGTGGGGGATGTCAAACCTTGGTCTATGGGGGGGAAACCCATGTGTTGCCACCTTGTTGATTTTCCATCCTCCCTTGTCTCATCCAACCTCTTTATTGTCTTGTTGTTGTTGGTTGAGGTAGTTATTGCTGAGTGGTGGTGGTTGTGGTAGGACTATCAGTCCTTGCCCACGTGCCCACTCCACCAGCAGATCCTTCCTCATCACGTCTCATGGGGGCAGAGGAAGCATTCACTCCCCACTCTTCCACGACTCTTCTCTCCCACGTTTCCAACCTTCACGATGTTGGTCTGTTCATTTTCATCGATGATTTGTTGATCCGCATGCTTGGGATTTGGTTTGTCCATCCTCACGCAGGAGCGGAATCCTTGTTCTCTCTCACGCATAGAACCTTCTTGGTTCTACCAACATAGTTCTTCCTCTGTGGATTTGTGAATGGCATGACTGTGTATTTTTTCCCCACCGGTTGAGTTGTGGGTTCTGCGTTGCTGTTACTCATGCACAGGCTGGGAGACGGTAATCTCTTCCTCAGCGTGGTCTATATATGTTTTTCCGCTTACTTCATTTTCCAGAACAGGCTGTTGTTCCCCCTATTGTTGTTAATGTATGCTGATACATTTTTGGGAGTGTCATATTTCCCCATGTCATGAGCTGTGTTTGCTGTTATACCTTTGGGCTACTATTAGATTGTTTGGAGTTGTTCTTTCCCCCATTTTTATGTCTGTGTGATCCGTCTTCAGCGTTTGCATTGTGCAATTATGTGTTATGGGTGGTTGGTTGTTGGTTGGCTGTTGATTGCCACAGCCATTGGTTGAGTTTCCCATGGTTATGCTAGGAGTGTTGTTTTCCTATCCATTGTGGACTGTGGATTGTTGCCTCATTCATTGAGGGGTTGTGGTTGTTGATGCACCCTGGTTTTGGGTTGCTGTTGAGTTGTTTTGGCCACGCTAGGGCCAAGAACAACTCTGTGTTGTCTTGTGGACTTGAGCTATGCTCATATTTTGTTTAGGATTATCCCTAGTTGTCTTTGCCTTCTTCACGGTGCTGTGAAGGGATTGCATTGCTGCGGGTATGCAATGGTTGTCCCTTGGACTGTGCTGGCTTGGCCGATCAGTTGATGGCCTGATAAACCCAGCTGTGTTGGTTTGACTGATTTGGTCCCTTGGCTATGTGTAAGCCTGTATTGCCCTTTAGTCCTTGAGGAATCATGCCCAGCTCGGGGGTGGCAGTGTTGCTGAGAGATTGATGAGCATGATGGACTATGGTTGGGTGGAACGTTGCAGCGATGTAGTTGGTTGCGGGTGAGCTCTTCATTAATAGATAAGTACTCCTGACTGTTGATTAATTCATCTCTGCAATTTAATCTATTGTTTATTGAATTATTATGGACATGTCGATGCTGGAATGTTTATGGGTTGCTTCCGCTGTATGATTGAGAACTCTCCATTTTTGTATGTTGAGTGATTTTGCATATTAGTATGCATTCTGTTAAGCTTGTTTTAATTTCAGCATTGATGTTTCATCTGTTTGTCCATGTTCATGGGGCTGTTTGCCCGTTTGTTTTGGTGTTTGTCACATCCTCTTCGCCAGTCAGAGGTTCGGGGACGTGACACCAAAGAGCGGAGAAAATGATATGGTGCCAGTTGGATTTATGGTCTCCAACCATCTGACAAAGCATAGTTTTCAAAACTTTGTTAATGGCCTCTGCCTGACCATTAGCTTGCGGATAATATGGTGTAGAGTTTTCATGGCAAAAACCTAGCTTGGCACTTAGTTCCTCCATCATTTGATTATGAAAATGAGATTCGTGATCAGTAACAATGGACTACGGGACTCCAAATATAGCTATGACATGATTGAATAGGAAGAGAGCGACAGTCTTACCATATTCTGCATATGTAGGCATATCCTCAATCCACTTTGTAAAATAGTCAACTGCTATGATGATGTAAGCATGCCCCCGGCTGAGGTAGGCTTACAATGCATATAATCAATCCCCCATTTGGAAAATTGGCCAACGGCAACGACGGGGTGTAGTGGAGCAGGATGAGTGCGCTTTTTGGGATAAAAATGTTGACAAGGTGGGCATTTCTTAACAGCCTCGTGACAATCTTTGAAGACTGAAGGCCAAAAATAGCCAGCATGAAGGATTTTCTGGGCTATAGCCATCCCAGATAAATGATCACCACATACTCCAGAGTGGCAATCATTCAACACATGTTGAGCTTCGTCATGGGTGAGGCATCACCAAAGAATAGAATCAATCCCACGTCTATATAAGGTATCATTTAGGATGAGGTAGTATTTTGCGTGGTGACGGATACAATGGCTATCGTCACGAGATAGATTTGGCTGAAATATTTGTGTTTGGAGATAAATAAGCAAATATCCATACCATGGATCAGTAGTGCTTATCAGGAACAGGAATTCATTCGAAAATGAATCACTGGGCTCAGATTCCATCGAAGCATAGGGAAGATCACACATGAGCTCGACAAAGACCGAGGATTTCTTTGATGTGGCTTTGGAAAATTCCAAATCAAACTCTTGTAGTATGACTATCCATAGGGAGTACTTTCGCCCTAGCACCTGACGAGTCAGGATGTAATACATAGGGTTCTGGTCTTCCAATACAGTGGTTGTGTGGAGCAAAATGTAGTGACAAAAGTTTTGTACGGCAATGACTGTGGCCAATGCTAACTTCTCCACTCATGAATATCGGGTTTCAAAATCCATAAGATTCTTACTAACATAGTAAATCACTTGCTCCTGACCGTTGGGATTTTCTTGCACCAAAACCATAGTGATGGTAGTAGTGGAGGTAGCAATATACAAGAGAAAATCCTTTGAATAATCTGGGGGGTGTATCATGGGTGAATGAGTCAAAGTTTATTTGAGATTATCAAAGGTGTGTTGGGCTTGGTCATCCTAGAAGAACGGAGTGTCCTTCTTAAGGAGACACATATAATCGTGCGTTTTCTCTACAAAATTGCACACGAAACATCAGAGAAAGTTTGCCTTCCCTTGCAAAATTTGGAGTTTGAGAAGATTGATTGGGGATGGTAGAGCTAAAATGGCAGCAATTTTCAAAGGATCTATCTGAATGCCATCCTTAGAGGCCACAAAACCTAACAGACGTCTCGTTTCAACGCAGAAAACACAATTATGTGGATTGAGCCGTATATTATAATGATGGCATCTCAGAAAAATATCTCTAAGATGACCAAGGTGTTCCTCTTGTCACTGTGAATGAGCAAGGAGGTCATTAAGGTACGGTTCAACAATATGTTTAATATTGTGAAATGCATAGGACATCGGATGTTGGAAAGTGGCTCCAACATTTTTTAAGCCAAATGCTAACTTCCTATATGCAAAGGTTCCCCATGGGCAAATGAATTCCTTCTTGTGCTGATCGGTGGGTAATATCTCAATCCGATTATAGCCAAAAAATCCATCCATGAATGAGAAGATGACACTTTCGACACAGTTGTCAATAGTCTGATCGATATGTGGAGTAGGAAAGTTGTCCTTGGGACAAGCTTTATTCAAATCTCTAAAATCGATACAGACTCTAATAGTGCCCTACTTTTTATTGATAGGTACAATGTTTGATACCCATTCCCTCACAGGTACGGGATAAATAAACCCATCTTTGAGAAGTTTCTCTATCTCAGCTTTAATAGCTGTGGCCTTTCATGGATGGACTTGCCTTATTTTTTTCCTGACAGGTTTAGCCGTGGGATAGGTTTTAATTTCATGGACCACAATGGATGGTTCTATCCCTGGCATTTCCTCATAAGACTAGGAAAACATATCATGGAATTCTTTGAAAAGTTCCTTGTATACTTCAGATTCATCTGCCGAGCAGTTCTGCCCAACATGAACATGCTCGATGGTACCAGGCTTGGCTAATATGTCAATCAGATTTCTATGAGTAATGTTGCAAAGGTTTCCTTCATAATTTGTGTCTTGCAACAATATAGGACTTTGAGGTGCATTGACAATATCAGTGGAAAACAAGGATGCAAAGTCATGGTTAACCGAACTGGTGTTGGGGAGGAACAAGGATCTATGATGGTGATCCTCCCAAATGGACTCATTCATATTCATGATCTCCATAATGGACTCATCAGAAGGAAAATTCTCAGAGAGATAATATAGAATAGGAAGAGATGGTTCTAACCAGTAAGGAAGGTTGTTATCCACTTGAATGGCACCTCTCTATTTGAGTGCCGACATCCCTCTTGTTGACACACAAAAGGACATCTATGGATTGAGGTTTGCCCAAAACACTATAGATGGGATTATTATAAAGTACATTCCTCATCTATCCAACTGGTTACTTTGACTTTTTAATTATGTCAAGTCATATCCGCGACCCTATATATATGCAACTCATGGATCATATGCGAGTGTCGGTTGTTGCAAGTCGCGGATGGATGTATACGTAGGTTGCTCTTATAGCAACTTGTGGATCATATGCGATTTGTCGGTCTTGAAACCCGCGGATATGTCCCTTTTACATTTAAAATAAAAACACATGATTACTTGAGATTAGTTAATCCATTTACCTTAATCTCCTTAACTATATCAACCTCCTCAACCTTCGAAACTGCCTTATTTCACCATGTATAAATACAGGCCTTGGGGAGGGTGTTTGATACACACACTTGGAGAGAAAAGTTATGCTGATGGCGTTGATACAGAAGTATTTGGAGCAGTGGAACTTAGAATCCCTTGGTTGCAGAGGAGTCCTTGTCTCAGGCATTGGGTTGTAATCTAAACTTCTTCATTATTGATAATGAAAAGAATCCTTCTTCCATATTGTGTCTTGAATGTATCTCATGTATTGTCGTTTGATAAATGTTTATGTTTCAGCATTCTGTATATGATTTATCTAACCTATTTATATATATGAATCATCTCATATTTGGAAGATTGATCCTTGACAGGTGAAGGAGAAAGCATCCCTAAAGACTTTAGAGGAGAAGCAGAGCGAAAGAGGACAAGCTAGGATCAACCGTCTTATATTGGGTAAGTCTTTCTCATCCTCCTATTTCCTTTACTGCACTCTAGAGTCAATTGTCAGCAAGTTAATTGAGTATGTTGGTAACCCCAGACCTTAGGTTATAAGGTGCATAATCATGTACAACAAAACTGGCGACTCTGCTGGGGAGCCCAAACTACTATAGGTTGTTTCTGTCACCCCTGACCATTCTTTGCTTTGAAGTCTGTGTGTGATATTTTCTCCTGGTTCATACTTGCCTCAGTATTTGAAAGTCTTGGGAATTTTTCTTGTTTTTTGAGAAAAAATTTATAACTATCCGCGAGTTGCTCTTATGCACAGTCGCAGATACACGCTTGCATACGTGGGTTGCTGTATCGAACAGTCGCGTATCATCCGCGGGTTGCACTTCTATACAGTCGCGTATATGCCTGGAAGTAGGGATTTTTTAAGTTAAGGTTTGCTTGTTCCTTTATTTGTGTAATCCCTGTTTGTGAGTTGATTTTCTTTATGAATGCTGTGTAGCTTGTCTGAATACCTTTGGTGATCACACTTTGTGCTTTTTCGAAAGCCCTCAGGTCTCTTTTGCTTGGATTATTTTCTGCTTGCATGCTGAAGTAGTTTGGCCTGTTTGGGTTGTAGGCTAAAGTGTCTCTGTCTAGATCAGCGATCAGGGTCTTGGGCTCTGTTTTTTCAGTCTTTCTTTTGACAGTGGCTGGTTGTCACTTGCCTTTATAAGTCTACAGTGATTTTGTCATTGTGTGCACCCAAGCTAGGGTTCCTAGCCTTCCTTTGCTTGGTATGATTTTTGGCTCATGTTTCTGGTCAGCCTCTGTCAGTGATCTTTGTTTGATTTTAGAAGCTTGTTGGTGTTGGTTTCCTTCTTCTTTTGTTGGTTAACTTCACCTTGCCAAAATAATTGACTTGTCTTTTATGCAAGCCTTCCTTCCAAGTAGGGTTTATACTAACTTTAGTTCATTCTAGAGTTTGTTTGGTGGTTGTATAGCAGAGGTCCTTGTGCTTTGTTCTTGTTATCTGCATACTTTTCTTTGTAGGTATTTTTTCTTTTTCTTTTATGAAAGAAAATTAAAAAGAACATATACTTGTTTTTGCTGCTTGCCCCCCCCCCCCCACCTCCTTCTTTGGCTTGACCTTGTTGGACAAGGTACTGAGCAGCCTTTGTTTATAGGTTTAGATTGATACTTGGGACTTCTTGACCTTTGTTTATATCAGTCTTTTTTCTCGGTCTCTTCATTCCAAAGTTGTTGGCTTGTTTACCTTTGTGAGCCTTCCTTTCAAAAGAGGTTGATATCTAACTTTAGGGAAACCTAGGGTTTGTTTGTGGGGTGTAGAGTAGTTGTCTATTTGCTTTGCTTACAGTACTTGCTTGCATTAGTTGATAGGCTGATTTTTCTTTTGCATTTATAAAAAAAAAAAGACAAAAACACATGTTTGCTTTATATGCATGTAGATTAGGTTTTTAGTCTAGATTGCATGGCATATCATTGTTTTTGAAAAAAGAAAAAAAGATTTGATATTTTATGGCTTTCAAGTTTTCTATTTGAAAAATAAAGAGAATAGTTTTTGCTTTTTGCATTTCATATCTCTTTGCTTAGTCATTTTGTTTCAACTTTGAGTCAAAACACCACATAAGTTTCATGCCATTTACCCTCTGACTAAAAATATCCCTTAAAATAAATGATATAATTTAAAAATTATTAGTAAGTTTTATTTTATAGGGTCATACACCAACTAGCTCAGGCTAGACTTGTAAATTAGGGAGTTTTAACTCTGCAAGTATTTAAATTTTAGACGTAGTTGGCCTATCACTAGGTAAATCATTTTCTACGTTGATTGTATCTGGGAAGCTCCTCTCAATTGGGAGTTAAGCACGAGGCTGCGTGGAGACTTGGACTGAGGAGATAACCCTCTGATTCCTTGTCAAAGCGTAAGCCAAGGTTTTTACGCATCTGGGGATTCTGTCTTAGACAGGGTTTCGGGCTCAGTTACCCTGCCAATGCATACGAACCAAGCTTGCGACTGTCCCCCCAGACTGTCAATATAGTTAAGGTAGCCTTTAGTCTCTTTGACATCTAGGGTTCATACACAGGTACACCGGAAGGCTATTTCTGGTTGATCTTGGACGGACTTGGAAGGTAACCCGGGTAGAAAGTGTGGGAGGGCGGTGGGTGATTCCTCCGCTTATGCCTAAGAACATCTACAGGGATGCCAAGTAACTGTCTATTAGCTTTCTTCTGGAAAGCATATCTTATACCTATTTGTCTGTTTGGCTTTAGGAATTTTTAGTGAGTGCTGTGTGGTTTGTATGTACTTAGTGTGCCTTTAGGTGTGTGCTTTGTAATTTTGGTTGCTTATCAACCTCGGATTTTGTCTCCTAGTTTGAAGTTATGGCTAACACCCCTTCGAACACCAACCAAGAGATCCCCATGCTAGGAACTCCTTGCACTATTCCTCTCACGGGGAATGTTGGTGTTCTCTTGATGGCCACCCTGAATCTTCCTGGATTCACCCTAGGGCTACCGGTGTGGTTGTTCTCCACTCCAATTGTCTTGAATTCTCCTGATGCTTCTCAAGTAAGCTCCTTATATCAAGGGCATCAAAACACTACTTCCCCTTCACCTGTAGTTGATTCTCCTTCTCCTTCTACCTCATGCGGTGAAAGTACTGATACTAGTAACCGACAGTCTAAAAGGAGTAAAAGAAGGAGGAATAGTAAGAATGCACATAATCAAAGGGGCACCCGTTCAACCTGTGTAAGTCAAGTTGAACCTCACCACCCAGCCTCTACAGTCCATGATGGGGGAACCTATCCAACCTCTGCAGGTCATGTTGGATCTAAGCACTCAACCTCTACAATTCAAGTTGATCTTCACCATCCAGCATCTGTTGATCATCATGGTGGGATCCTTCCAACCTTTATAGGTCATGTCGGATCCAGTCACTCAACCTTTGGTGCTCATGCTGAGGGCACCCTTTCAACCTCTGTTATTCAAGTTGAACCTCCCCATCCAACCTCTGTAAGTCATGCTGGATCGATCCACCCAACCTCTGTTGTTCATGCTGGGGGCACACACTCAACTACTGAAAAGCATGTTGATCCTAGCCATTCAACCTCTATTGTTCATGTTGATGGTGCCCATCCAAAATCTGTAGGTCATGTTGGACCCAGTCTCTCAACCTCTGCAAGTCATGTTGGGGGTAGTCCCTCAGCCTCTGTGGTTCATGCTGAAGACAATCCATCAGCCACTGTGAGTCATGTTGACACTGTTGAAAAGACTACCCGTTCAAAATACAAGCCCAAGTTTCCTTGTAAGCTTTGTGAGGGAGACAACCTTACTTATAAATGCCTTTCTATCACATAGGTGCGAAGAGTTTGGTTTAATGGTCATCTCATTTTTGAACATTCTGAAGTCTCTCAACAACCAACCTCTCTTAGTCAGCATTAGAGGAATTTTGGGGTCTAAAATGGGCCTCCTAAGGAAAATAATAAAATAATAGTTAAAATAATAAAATAATATTGATTAATTTTGGAGGAAGAAAGAAAAAACTACTTTTTGTGTTCGTATTTTCGACATATCTCCCTATGTTTTTACTCAAATTTCGATCGGGAGAGCTCATTGGATGCAGAATCAAATTCCGCATCCAACGAGCTCTCCTCATTGGAATTTGAGTAAAAACACAATGAGATATGTCAAAAATACAAACAAAAAAAGTAGTTTTTTTTAATGACAAATATGTCAATTCAACCATTATGGTTGACTTATTTTATTGAAATTCTATTGGTTCTTGAATTCCAACTCACAAAAACTTATTTTGGCACATTTTCTTATAAGGCCCATTTTAGACCCCAAATTTCCTCTAATGGTTGGACCCAGTCACCCAGCCTCTCTTAGTCAAATTGGACCCAGTCACCCAGCCTCTGTTGTTCATGCTAGGGGAAAACTCTCATCCTCTACAGGTCATGTTGAGGGCAAACAGTCATCCACTACTAGTCATGTTGAAACCGTTGAGAAAACAGGTCGTTCGAAGTGAAAACTTAAGTTCCCTTGTATGTTATGCGAGGGAGATCATCTTACTCACTAGTGCCCTGCTATCCCAGAGGTGCGAATAGTGTGGTCCAAGACTCAAGAATTTCCTTCTCCTAAACAACCTATAGTTTCTCAACAACCTACTCAACCTTTGGTTGATCAAGTGGTCAAACCAATCTCAGATTTGGTCGATCCCACTCTTCTTTCGGAGAGTGATTCTGATGTGACTGAACCAATGTCATCTTTGGTCAATCCCACTCTCCCTACGGAGAGTGACTTTGATGAAGCGATTGAATCAATTTCAGTATTGATTAATCCCACTCTTCCTTTAGAGAGTGAAGTGTTTACTAGTCACATTTTCTTCACTTCCAGTTCAGAACTTACTGAACAAGGGGGGACTGAACTTGCTTCGGATCAACCCCCACCAAGCTCTCAGATTGCTTCCTTTGATTGGGATAGCCTAGTTGAGCCATGCCTTCCTTCTAATGCACCTTTCCAGAGAAAGGTCAAAGTTCAACCTTACACGATTGCTCGTTGTATTGTTGATGAAGGAGCTTCAGTTAGTATTTTGTCTGCTCATGCTTGGTGAGGCATGGTATCTCCCAGCCTTGTGTCGACTGCTAGTCAGTTACTGGCGTTTGATAGAAGAACTTGTATAGCCTTGGGAATTATTGCTCAAACACCTGTTACTTTGGGTGGGAAGATCGTCTTAGTTGACTTCATGGTGATAGAAAACCCCTTGGACTTTAATATGCTCCTTGGACTTGATTATGTCTATGCCATGCAAGCTGTGGTGTCAATATTCTTTCATGTGATGTACTTTAATCATGGAAAATAAATTGTCACTATCGATCAGTTGGATTTTCTTGATCCGTATTTTGACCCAACTAAAGACCAGGTCTTTCCTTTATTGATTCCCAGTGTTTCTATAGACACCACCCCAGCACAGGTGAACTATGTGGCCTCTTGCCCTTTTTGTTCAATTGCTACTGAGAAGAAGCCTCTGTTTTCATTCTTACCTTCTAGGGACTTGGTCCCAACAGTTGAACATGTGAGTCATCCTATACAGACCATGGAGCTTGCTCTCCACTCTGTCAATCCATTTGAAAGTTTAGACATGTGTCTTATCTCGGATCATCTCCTTCCTTCGGATGAAGTCTTCCTAGAGTCTTTGATACAGTCTGACCTTCTTTTGGATGTTGATTCAGTTGTGACTAAGTCTAACCCTGATTTGCCTAGTAAGCTTGACCTTTCTTCTTATGTTGGTCTTGTTGATTCTTTCGACTCTTCCTTCGAACAGCAAGTCAATGATCCCGACGAGTTTGATTTTCTTATGAATTTTTCAACTCCTATGATATTGAGTTTGTTCCTGCAGAATCTATCTCCCTTGTTGATTTTTTCTCTCCTTCTGAGGTTGATCTTATCGATTATAAACCCTCGAGCCTTGGTTCTATAGAATCTTCTTCGGTTGATTCTCCCTTGACTACACCTTTTATAGAAGATAGCAAAGTCGCATGTATTTCTGCGAAAGTGACCTCTATCGAATCTTTTCTTCTGAATATGATTCTAATGTTGTTGTTTCTTGGAGATGGGATTTTTAGTTGGATTCACAACTGTTTACTGGCCTTGTCTTATTGTTCAAGCTGTAACTGCATTTGCATGTGCCATGCTCACGCTTATGAGCCTGATGCCGGCTTCCACACTTTTAGCTCATTGTATAAGCCCTCATATTTGTTCTCATTATCATCGTTTACCCTTGTATCATTTTTCCTTTGCAACTTGACACCATTTACCTTGAGGAGACGTTCCCTGAGTGTCCTTATCTTTCTCACTTTCCTTGCATTATGCATAGGTTTGTTCCTTGCGCTTGGAACTAGTTTCGCCTTCCTATGACACTCGTCTCCTCACATTTAGAGCATTCTTTCTGCTCTCCTTCGAGCTCGTTAAAAACAGTAAGGAGGCCATGAGTTGAATTTTCTAGACTCATTAAAAATTCATGGAAAATATTTTGAGTTCTTTAGGCCCAAGTCTGACTCCTCAAAATAGACTTGACTGCCGAGTAAACTTGTCCATTCAGGCTCGTTAAGAATATGTGAATGGGCATCCACATTGGTGGTAGGTTATCTCTTTCTTGGACCATGTGGAATAATATGAGAAAGGAACACTCTCTTTTCTATTTGAATTGAGAAGAGTATTCTCATGCATAGGTTTATCACTTTTCCGGACCTGAGGGACTAAACTTACGGAAAAGGAACTCCCGGTATGAGCTTAGTTTTCTCTTTTTTGTGCTCTAGACCAAAACATGAAAAAGATTCTGAGTGTACTTTATGTCTTTTTCATGCTCGTTAAACCGTAAAGAACAAAGCATCGAGTTTATTGTTGTAATCCCCATTTCTTGTTATCAAATGGATCTTTCCGAGTGATTTTGCCTTCCTTCACACTCGTAAAACTCAAGCTATATGCTACTTTTGAAGGAGCATTGGGTAGGTGGTAATTTAACCTTTTTCGGAACTTCCTGACTAAGTATGAAAAAGGTGTGCCTTTTCTTCTTCAGAAGTTAAGAGAGTTCTTCTGTTGTTTGTTTTATACTTTTTCGGTCTCAGGAGACTAAATTGTACGAAAAAGGACCCCCCCTGGAGTCTTCTTTGGCGTTTTCAGACTCTCTAAACTATGAAAACACCGTCAAGCATGTACTAGTTCGGGCTCATTAAATCCATGAATCAGTGACACTATCAAGCATTATTTTCCCATCTCTTCAAGCTTGTTAAAAAATGAAGAGGGAACCCAGTTAACTTTCCTGGACTCGTTAAAATTTAACAGGGAAGGTAAGGAAGAAGTTTTCTCTTGTTTTCAGTAATGGAAACATGTCATCCTTGAACATAGCACTCTTTGTTTTCTGATATCCATGTTTCAATGTCCACTTTTGTTTAGCTATCACTTTGAGTTTCTTCCTCCTCCTCTTGTCCATTATACCTGGGGAATCTGATCATGTCTCCTACATGACAGATAAGTCTAGTTGTTCTATCTATGAGTTATACGCTGCCTTGGGTCATCTCTGTGTTGTGCTCAATGTTCAAGGACTCTAGTCAATGTCTAATCTATAGCCTGATCCCATCATTGTTATATATGTTATCTATTTCTGTCTCCCTTCTTTTTCCCAGTTCCTAGTCACTCTTGTGATCCGTTGGAGGACCTATTGCCTTCCTTATCACAGCATTGTTCCATTTCATCACTTCCTGATGATGAAGACCTAGAGTTTTGACGATGGTACCTCAGGATTCACTTTCATCATTGGTGAATTCCTTTGCTTCAGTTGTTGATTATCACCTATTGATTGACAAACTATTGAATCGTTTCCATGTTTGACTTTAGCTTACCCTTATTCACATGGCTTGGATTGTATTGGTTCTTTGGGATCCTTTATGAAGACCTTAGTTCCTCACCAATGGACTAAGTTGCGCAATATTATGTTCTATTCCTATACATAGCTTCCAGATCTTTGAAGACTCATTATTGTATATTGTGGCTTTGATCCACTTTTGTAATATACATGGTTTTATACCCGTATCATATGATGTACTCAAATATTGTAAAGGAGCTAGTGTTCCAGGAAAATGAACATAGCATCCTTAGATGTAACTTTTTATATGACATTATTATGTATTTGTTTCAGGTACTCTCTCTGCTCCATTGGATTTCTGAGTTCTCCAAAGATAAAGATTATAATGTATTTCAGCCATCGTTTCCCTCTGACCTCACACATTAGGGGGCATCTGTTATCCACTTGAATGGCACCTCTCCATTCAAGTGCTGACATCCCTCATGTTGACACACAAAAGGATATCTATGGATTAAGGTTTGCCCAAAACACTATAGATGGGATTATTATAAAATACATTCCTCATCTATCCAACTGGTTACTTTGACTTTTTAATTATGTCAAGTCATATCCGTGACCCTATATATATGCAACTCGTGGATCATACGTGAGTGTCGGTTGTTGCAATTTGCGGATGGATGTATACGCAGGTTGCTCTTATAGAAACTCGCGGATCATACGTGATTTTTCGGTCTTGATACTGGCGGATATGTCCCTTTGACATTTAAAATAAAAACACGCGATTACTTGAGATTAGTTAAGCCATTTATCTTAATCTCCTTAACTGTCTCAACCTTCGAAACTGCCTTATTTCACCATGTATAAATATAGGCCTTAGGGAGGGTGTTTGATACACACACTTGGAGAGCAAAGTTATGCTGGTGGAGTTTATACAAAAGTATTTGGAGTAGTGGAACTCAGAATCCTTTGGTTGCAGAGGAGTCCTTGTCTCAGGCGTTGGGTTGTAATCTGAACTTCTTCATTATTGATAATAAAGAGAATCATTCTTCCATATTGTGTCTTGAATGTATCTCATGTATTGTGGTTTGATAAATGTTTATGTTTCAGCATTCTGTATATGATTTATCTAACCTATTTATATATATGAATCATCTCGTATTTGGAAGATTGATCCTTGACAGGTGAAGGCGAAAGCATCCCTGAAGACTTTAGAGGAGAAGCAGAGCGGAAGAGGACAAGCTAGGATCAACTGTCTTATATCAGGTAAGTCTTTCTCATCCTCCTATTTCCTTTACTACACTCTAGAGTCAATTGTTTGCAAGTTAATTGAGTATGTTGGTAACCCCAGACCTTAGGTTATAAGGTGCATAATCCTATACAACAAAGGTGGTAAGGATCTGAATCCACCAGATGAATCTCATCGGTGTGATCATTGGAAAGGGTTTGAATGATGTTGTACATTTATTCATGTAGACTCAACGAGGTGGACTCAACAATTTATTTTCCCTTGGGATCACAATCAAATGACGCAATCATATTTACTGTCGTTGTGTTTGTGTTAGGAGGAGTGGACGAAAAAATCCCCATAAGGGATGAATCCTTCAACATGCCTACCCCAATCGACTGGTAAGGAGGAGGGAACTGGCCTAACATAGGGATGTTATTAGCTGTAGAGGTAGCAATATCTGGTGTATAGAAATAAAGCTGATCTATGGTAACAATTCTCCCTAGATGTGTAAATTAGACTTTTCAGAATACTGTTGAAGAGACAATAGTCATGGCATAAAACCAATTTCTTCCTAGAAGCAGGTTGTAATCTAATGGGGCGTCCACTACTTCTACTTGAATAGAAACATTTTGCCCCCAAGCTCAACAACAAGGGCTGATATGAGACCATGGGGCTGGAAACCTCATGCATCAAAGTCTTTCAGATTCATAGGTGATTTTACAAGCTTGGGAGAGCCGATAGCTTTCCAACAAGATAGGGACAAAATAGAAGTTGAAGCTCCTTCATCTAAAATGGTCCTAAATACTTTCTTTCTGACTACTTTCATGATGATTTGGAAATAAATTTTGTGAGGTAGTCTAGACTTATAGTTCTTGACATTGAAATGAATCAAATTAGAATTGTCCAGGTCTAAAGCTCCTAATGCAGTTAATAGGTTTTTGCATTGTGTAGGAAAACTTTGGAGCACTTCCAAGGTAGACATTGCACATGGTGCCTGAGTGAGATCTTCAACTACATTATAAAATTGAGCAGCTCAGGCATTAGGGTTAAAAACAGCCTTCTTAAGAGTACTCTTGGGTGGACATAAAATCATATCGAGAATAGGCTTCTCGATGGTTAGGGGGACAGTAGACGAGGATTCAGGTGAACCAGTAGAGGGAGCTTTCCTTGAAGAAGAATGGTCTTCTTTCTTATCTGTGGGTTTGTCATAATTTTGACTTCAAGTTTGTAGACTAATGGTATCTGAGGACATCATACGAATTTCCTCTGAAGAACTAGAGTTTCCCTAATTCGACATGTGGTCTATCAGTTGTTGTTGAGAAAGAAAAGGATCCATGAGAACTACAGGTGCAGGATTTGTTTTCAAAAAGTGGGTGATTTTGTCCTGGCGGGGACACTTTTTTGTGAAATGGTCACCCCCGCATAGTAGACATGGATATTTTTCTTTTCTTTTTCCTTTATCGTTATCATTGTTGGTTGGTTTTGGATTCTCCTGTTGGTTTCTAGGTTTTTTATTTTTACTTTTACCCTTCTTTTTATTATTGCCGGAGGTTTGAGTACTCTGAATAGAATTGACCTCAGCAGAAACCTTGGGAGTCAAAGGAGTAGGGGTGGCAGTCTAGGGTTTCTTGGTAGGTTTTGCTGCTGACGGGGACTATATTGAACCAACAATCCCATCAATAGGGACTTCTATTGGTGGCTTTGCAGGATCGGTGCTTGGGCAAGGAGCTTGCCGAATCAAGTCATACAAAGTTTTGGACTGGGAATAGACCAAGTATAGATACTGGGATCGACTAATGGCTTGATCTTTAGTAATGACACCGGCCATAGCCACATCTTTGGAAATCAGAGGCAACAAATATTTAGTAAACCAATCAGCTAATAACTGATCTAGAATAGGATCCTTAATAAGTCTTCTCCGCCTTCTCCACTCATGGATATGATCAGATATGTGGGTGTAGGTGTTCTTTCATAGATAAGTTAAGAGATCAATACCTATTCCATAACAAATAGGAATATGAAAGTGCCTAATAAATACAGTTGCCAATGAGCCAAAATCCATAAACGAGTGTTGCAAAAGTTCAATGTACCATTTCACAACTGTACCGGTCAAAGTTCACTGAAAGAGTCTTAAAGGAACTGAATCATCCACGAGGGATTTTGAAGAACACCACAGATGGAATGTCATGACATAGTTTTTTCAGATCATCTCCCTTCTTCCTATCGAACTTTGGAATGTCTGATGGTAACTTTACTAGAATGGGAGGCCACGAGGGGTTATGTTGAATGGGGTCATTAATCAACTTGGACAAATCAGCAAAGTTCAAAGTTGCTAGGAAAGGTAACTGAATATTAGGTTGCACATCCTGGTAATATTGATATGGCATATAATTACCAGTAGGACGGTAAGTAGACTGATAAACAGGTTGTTGTGAGGAAGAACTACCAGAAAATATGCCCACAAGGGGTTGATTTTCGGGATCAGAACCATTAGGACCACTAGGGCCTCTGAGAGGAGGACCACCAGGGCCTTCAAGACCACTAGGAGCATTGGGACCACCAGACCCTCCATATCCTCTAGGAGGTAAACCTCCATAGCCTCCGGAACCACTATGAGGAGGGCCAACATACCCTCTAGGGCCATTAGGAGGGAAGCCACTAGGCGCCCCAGGACCACTAGGACCATTAGGACCATAAGGAAGAAAGCCACCAGGCCCTCTAGGACCATTAGGCACCCTAGGGGGAGGAAATACATAAGGTGGTCCTTCAGCATGTCTCGCAGTATGAATGGGTATCCCCCCATAGTTGGCATATAGGACCAGTTTGGTTGCCCCCATTGCGTGAAGGCATTACTAGGATATGGAATTCTAGCATAAGAAATTCCTGTAGGGTTGGGTGGATAATTAAGGTTTCCTATAGGTACTTTATTTTCTATATAACCATAACCCCAAGAGGTTTGATTGGTTACAGGTTGTGCCCCCAAA
The DNA here is from genome assembly GCA_001517045.1 of Pseudotsuga menziesii. NCBI lineage: Eukaryota > Viridiplantae > Streptophyta > Pinopsida > Pinales > Pinaceae > Pseudotsuga > Pseudotsuga menziesii. Next base: position 38,061 of record LPNX010316082.1, on the reverse strand, counting down.
TGCTAACCTGAACTAGATGGGGTGTTAACCACATTAGTGTGGGTGGGAGGGATATAAACTATAGATTGCTCTATACCACAGGTCTATCCTTGACTAGGTACAATTCGAGTGCTAGATAATGTAGGTCGTGCCGGGGGTTTCCCTCAGCACTAGAAGGTAATGACGAAATAGGAATTGAAGGTTGAGCCCCAGGTGTGGAAGACCTGGGAGGATTGGGAATAGACATAATATGGGAGGTGATGGGGTTGGTATTTTGACCTAGGTTGTGTGGAGTCACTGTGCAATCTAGAATCGATTCAATGGGTCTCATAGAATTAGCAAGTGAGCGATATCCCATAGGAACAACTGTGGAACATGATGGTGGTGTGCCCAATATGCATCTATTTTATTTTCAATCTCCTATGCACAGAGAATGGCTACATGGGATTGTCTACGTTCTTCTTCATCTAGAGAAAATTCTTTAGAAAACTTTAAACGGGTGCTAAATGAGGCAATGGCCTATCCTATAGAGGTATCCCAAAATGGAGCATTGGGACCATAATCCGAACGGGTAGTATCATCAACATGACCTTCTATGGGAGAATGGAATGAAGTATTACCCTGAGAAGGTTGTTGGACCAAGGAAGGGGAGTGTGAAGGATATGGTACTCTACTTTCTGCAACCACATTATCTCCCACTTGAGAGGTGGTAGCAGCTCCTTGGTCGACAGATTCCATTGGATTTTCTCCTAAAACAGGAATAAAATCGGGTGGCAAGCCTTGTACGTTTCTGGACTGTCTTAGCTCATCCAGTTCGTACAACTCCTATCTAACTTAGGGTCTCAAAAACTAGAAAACACACCAAAATTTTCCTACTCAAGCTATAGGTCAAATAAGCAAACTTAAATGACAGGAGGAGTTCGGATAGTTAGGTCTCTCACCAGGATTATCAAGAAGGTGCCACTCGCGATATACCTCAAGGGTACATGTGTAGTAATCTCCCCGAATGTTGTTTTCAGTGTATGGCTCCAAGCAAGATGGCCAAAGGGATTTTCTCAGATGGATAAGGTATACTAGTGGGTTCTCCCGATATACACAAGGTACGTAAGAGCTCAAATTGGTAGTGGTGCTATCTAATGCATAACCATACACAAGGGGCCTTCTGATAATCAATCGAGTACATGAAGTACCTTTCTATATACCTAAGGGTATGTGAAAGGTCATTTGATATACCAATGGTACATGGAAGAACCGCGTGAGTCCCGGGATGTAATGCGAATGAGTAACAACAGCTCCTATGCTTAACGATGCCTGAACACGTCTCTAACCTATCACTCAAATTGCTATGTAAATTTTAAACTATAACTACCATTAATTTTAAAGTGGACGGTTAGGTGAATGCATGGAATTTTGACAGAAAAAGTAAAACCATGCAGTATGCATATGGAAATATTTCACTTTACCGTTCGTGGTATGCCTACCTACGGGAGGGAAAGAGAGTATTTTATTTTGTTTTAAAACCGAAAATTTTCAAACAACAATCTTGAACAAATAAAAATCAAAGACAATAAACACTTTCCAAACTCATTTCTCTTTTCTAAAAGCAATCAAAAGGGGAAGAGTCTCTTTTCTTAAAAGAAAAACAAGAAGCACACTATATGCATATGCACTCTATTTTTCAATTTTTCTTAATAGATAGATCTAACTTAAAACTAAAATATTTTTTTATTTTGATGAGTTAGTACTAATTCAAAAGAGACAAAAGAACATAGAGAACCTGAAAGCTTGTGATGCTAATCAGAGATCCAATGTCTTATGCTCAATGATGATAATGACCTAATCTCAATAAAAAAAAAATTCTTTTTAAACAAGCAAAAAAGAAGTCCCCTATGGAAACAAAAAATGAAATCAAGATGCTAATTAAATGTTTTTCCTTTAGTCCATATAACAAAAATGAAAAGAGAGCTCATTAACACCTAAGCTTTCAAAAATGAAATCCTTTCAGAAACACAACCAATAAGCACAAAAGGAAATGAATGATCAACAAGCCTAGTCTAGCTTTTGAATTCTTCAATCAAACCAATCTTTTACCACAGAAATTCAAACCATAAGCATCAGATTCTAACACACAAGCCTGACAGTGCAAGGCTGAAAATAACTCAACTCAATTTTTTTGCAAAAAATGAGAAAAAGGTAGTCTTGGAACAAGGCCTTCCTGGCACCGCGTTGGAGGGGTCTTGATAGAGTGGTTTTGGACCAGCATCGCTTCTAGATAATAGGAATTAGGTGGTGGCACCGCATACTGCTAACAGGTTTCAGGTGGTGGCACCGCTTCTCACTAATAGCATATGAGCGGTTCCCTGTATAGATATAAAACACAAAAAAGAACGAAAGATCAAGTCAAAAATTGATCAGATCAAGGCAAAAATTGATGGATTGACAGCAAAAAAGAGCATAAAAAGTTGAAATAATTCAGATCTAAACAGATATGAAAGTTTCAAACCAAAATTCACTAAGTCATATGGCAGATATGACTAAAGAGAGTTGGAGATGGAGCCTAGATTTAGACAAGAGTTCAAGAACTGAGAAAGATTAGATCAACTAATATATGCATTGCTCCCCAGCAGAGTCTCCAAATTTGTAACCGAGAATATTTCACCTTCTGCAGACAAAAGCTGTTCCTTTGGTCCGAATGGTTTAGATCCAGAACAAATGAGTGAATGAGTGAACGACAAAGGATGAAGACCTTCCCTGGATGTCGTAGACACCTGGAATGATGCTTCGATAGTGAACCTGTGTACCTACAAACAGATCAAACATGCAACACATCAAAGATACCAGAAAATCTTATACTTATCCATGTTAGTGACTAAGGAATCTAACAACATGTACATGTGAAATGAAAACAACAGTGATGTGGGACGAAAATTAGCTTTGCATTAAAGATATATGGAGAAGCTCACAACCATTTCCTTAGTATCGATAAGTATCTCCACGAAACAAACACTTCATCCCCATAAGCTCCAACTTTACTCTCTATGCTCTCCAATGGCTTGGGCTAAGTGGTCAATCAAACAAAATAACAATACCTCTATAGTGCTCCCCTGAACTATGGACATGAGCTTGTATTTATAAGGCTCAATGGATAGGAATAGTTGAGAGATTTGTGGATGAGGTGGCTCTAAGATCCTATGATGGGGGATCTATAGCCCAAGTGACCCCAATGATAGGGATAAGGGAGAACACGAGGGTCATTATCTAGAAGCCTCGAGAAACTTCTCTTTTTCCCATTTTACCCAGAGTACCTCTTTTCTTCTCCTGTGACAGAGTGGTTTAGATGAGAAATGCTTATGGGCAAAAGACCATAAGCGGTGGCACCGCTTATGGAAAACATGATATAGCCAGTGCGAGCAAGGTACCGCTCATGGGCCACAGGGAAAGCGCGGTGCTGATTTTTTTCATGTAGAATTGACAAATAGAGTAGGTTTCCACTCTAAGTGCTGGGATTAAGGGAAACCATGGGAGTTACGGGTCTTATCACATGGTGGTTACAAGATTTGGGTATAACAAAGAATATGGATGCAATACATACACAGTTGGTAAGCAACATTACCGAATTATTGTAGACACTTTGTACTGCAGTAAAATAAGTCAGAGTGGTAGTCGACCAAACACCATACTCATCTTTGTTGCTAGACCAAGCTGGCCCAACTAAAGAGTTACCTCTCGAGGAATTGTTGATGACTCCACCAACAAAATTTTCAAGTAGTCGGTCAAGAACTTGACTTGGGAACACTAGATTTAAGTACCATGGTCAAGTACCTTGGAAATATCGCTATCGATGTTTTTGTGGTATCAAGGTATGAATTGCATGTTATATTTTAGCATGCCATAGTAGAAAAAGTGAAGACCAAAGAGCGTGTGTTTCTTAATTAGGTCAAGGCATCACACAAAATGGTTATGACGTTGAGGAAAACATTCCAGAACGCAGAACAATAAGGAAAAACTCTGCAAGAGGACAGGAATCGCCTGGATGCAACTGTTACACTTTCTTATAGTAACTTTACATATGAAAGTATTGTTAGTTTTTTCAATATTTAAGCTAGCATTATGTTAGGATCTTTACTGAGAGAATAAAAAGTACAACAATCAAACACAAGAGACAATGAACACAATGTTTTGATCGGGGAAACCATAAATGGAGAAAACCCCGCAACTTCCTCAAGATAGAATCACCACAAGATGTAAGACCCAAAAATAGTAAGATGCACTACTGACAGCAGTAGTCTTCTTCTTCTGTCTAGCCCCAGTATTTCCTTCCTCACTAATGCGCCACACTTGAGTGAGCGAGTGATGTGTAGTACAAGTGATAAATAGAGAGACTCTCACTCTCTATTTATATTCTTCCGTTCACTTGAAGTGAACTTAATCATGTCGGCCCAACTTAACAATTACTTACTAGAGCCTACACCTTAATGAGTGTATAATAACCCTAGTGCCCCAAAACTTTGGGGACTTCCACAATGACTTGACAAGACTTGTTTACATTATTAATCCTCTCGATCAAAACATCGAGGCATGACAACATGACTCAAATAAATAATAGAAACATCCTGGAATAAACATCGGGTTACAATATACAAGATACATAGAAGAATACATTCCGAAGTTACAAATACATCAACACTCCCTCTTAACTAGGAAGGTATTCTTTCGAAAAAAAATTCAGCGCTAGTCTTCTTCTCTGTATCAACTGGATCATCTTCATCTTCAATTCATATTTGTCTTCAAGTCATCTTCATCATCGGATCTGGATCATCATAGAACGTCATCACTGGATCTGGATCATCACTCGATCTGGATCATCATCACTGGACTAGATCTGGATCATCACTCGATCTGGATCTCTCGGAGTCATCATAACTGGATCTGGATCATAGCTTGATCTAGATCATCTTTGGTCATCATCATGTGTGTACTAATCTTTTCATGGGAAGTTCTACAGAGCCAGCCCTTTTTCATGCTAGTATTAGGCCTAGCCACCAGGTAGGTCTTTGCCTAGCGCTTATATCTGACCTGCTCGTCAGAAAGGCACGCCCAGCACTTACATCTGACCTACTCGTCAGAAAGGCATGCCCAGCACTCACATCTGATCATGTAGTAAACAAAAATCACATCAGAAAGGCCCAGCACTCACATTCGCCAGCATGATAGGACATCACATCACTAACATCTGTGAAAAGGCTCAACACTTACATCCATCCAGACAAGAACACATCCTATCATAGTGATGGAAGGGCTTGCACTCACATCTGACCTGGTAGGAACTGAATCCTACACCCTCGTCAGAATGGCCCCCAGTCCCTGACTGAGCTACCTGGTAATGGACCAGGTGCCTCCACTCTCCTTGAGAGTGGCAGTTTCCCTTACATCTATCCTACTCGACAAAATGGTGTGCACTCACATCTAACCTGGTAGGAACTGAATCCTACACCCTCGTCAGAATGGCCCCCAGTCCCTGACTGAGCTACCTGGTAATGGACCAGGTGCCTCCACTCTCCCTAAGAGTGGCAGTTGCCCTTACATCCAAACTGCTCATTGAAATGGCCAACACTCGCATCTTAATGGAAGGAACTAAATACTTTATCCATGAATAGAATGGTTCAGCCCTTACATCTTACCATGGAAGGAACCAATCCTCTCACCATGTCAGAATGGCTCTCTCAGTCCCGGACTGAGTGTTCCTGGTAACTGACCAGGTGCCTCCATTCCCAGAATGGCAGTCAACACTCATATTTGACATGGAAGGAACCAAATCCTCTCACCATGACAGAATGGATCAGCCCTTACATCTGACCATGGAAGGAACCAATCCTCTCACCATGTCAGAACAGGTATGGGTCTCATCACTTTCTCTTGGAGGGAACCTCGATCTGGAGAACACCAAGTCTCTCTCTAAAGTACTCAAACTTCAGCCTAGCCAATGGCTTCATCAATACATCAGCTATCTATTCCTCCGTCATAACATATTGGAGCTTCACTGCTCCTCTCTGCACCATATCCCTGATATAGTGATACTTGATCTCGATATGCTTCGAATTGTCATGGAACACTGGATTCTCTGACAACTTCACGCAACTCTAGTTGTCACAATGTATATAAGTAGCATCCAATTGGAGATCAAATATATCAGACAGTAGCTTCCGCAGCCATACTGCCTCACAACTAGCTGAACAAGCTGTGACATACTATACTTTAGTTGTACTCAGTACCACACAAGATTGCTTCCTGCTAAACCAAGAGATCACACCTGATCCCATACTGAAGCAACATCCTGAAGTACTCTTCCTGTCGATAGCACTGCCTGCCCAATCTGAATCAACATAACCCTCCAGGTTAATCTTATGATTCGCATCATACTTGAGCCCATAATCAACTGTACCCTTCAGGTACCTCAGAATATGCTTTGCAACTGTCAAGTGAACACTTCTCAGATCTGTTAGGTACTGGCTCAAGGTGTTCACAGCAAAGCAAATGTCTGGTCTCGTGTTCGTCAGGTACATCAATGACCCAATCATCTGACGATACATCGTAGTATCAAACGACTTTGATGAAGCATCACTCAGTAGCTTCAGGTTCAATGCCATAGGTGTGGCCATAGCCTTCCAGTCCATCATCCCAAACCTTTTCAGGATCTCTACTATATACTTCCCTTGTCCAAGGAAGATTCCTTCTGTACTCTGCCACACCTCCATACCTAGAACAATAGTGCATCGACACATAATAGGAACATCACTGGTCTTCCGCCTTCAACCTTGAAGCAAAGGTTGAAATCCACTCTACTCTCAGTAAAGCCTAGAGTCATCAGTAATCTGCCCATCCCGTCATACCATGTCGAACCTTCGATCTTCTGTAGTCACTCCCTCTTAAGCAAAGCATCATACTCCCTCTGTCTTCTGTGCTCTATGCACTGAAAACATTCTGTACCGGAGTGACAAGTAGCTTCCTATGCTACTAATATTCTATGTGACCATCTAGTGTATAGACTTGCATCTCCAACCTTGTAGCAAAGGTTAAGATCTTCATCAATCTCATCATGTATGTGTTTCAACTCTTACTGGCTGCAAATGTCTCTTCATAGTCTAGGCCTTCCTTTCATGAGAAACCTCATGCTACGAATCTTGCTTTGTATCCTACGATGTTTCCATCTACTGCATGATGGGACTATGAACTTCTCTTCAGGTCTCGATACTGTGCCCTGACATCATTCTTCTTGAACTGGTCTTCCCTTTCTTCTTGGTAGCTGCAAGGTTCTGCATCAATGATGTCACTGCACTCGTCATATTATTCTTTGTCTTTGAACTGTCGTCACTTGTTCTTCGGAACAAGTCTTCATTCTTCTTTGCTTGTAGGCGATTATGTATGCAATCTTTCCTACAAGTCAAATGCATTTGTATGGTTAGAAACATTTCATAAGGAATATTCATACTGGCAAATTCTTATGTATAAATATATGATCATGCAACTACTTTTGCCAATACAACATTCATCCATATCTCACTGAAACTTTCTAGATGCCTTCCATCTCTACCAGGAAAACATTGAGATTGTGCACTAATCCAATATGTCAGCAAAGAGGTTTGATTCTAGATAAGTAGCAATGGAGAATTTGTATAGCACCATGAGCTACTTACCTATCACATGCATATTAGTAGTATACTACCATTTATGCAAACATCCCATCATGCATGATACATCAACTGAATATAAAAAAATGCATAAAAAAACAATATCATGAAATGACAATTGAATACTTATCTTTATTTGTTTCGTGGGTAGACTACTTCTTGATCCTTCAGCTTCATCGTCTTCTTCATTCATGGTAGCATCATTTCTTATCCAAATGATAAGGAGGATAAGAAGTTCTTCAAGAGTTGAGTTCTTCATATTCCTCATTGCTTGAGGGATCTTCTTTGGATGGAGAGATCTTGATCTTCAATTGCTCCCATCTTCTCTTCTCTTCTTATGATTCAAGCTTCTTCTTCTTCCCAAAGTCTACTGAAAGTAATCACTTTCTTCTGGCACACTTCCTCGCATGAATGAATCCCATGATCCTGGGAGGCCATTCAAGGTGGCCATCACCACTTCTGCATTCTTCACTTCTGCTTCAAGTTGTTCTTGATTTGAGAGACTCTTATGACTGCATGGTCTCTACATTCTAGATCTTCACATTCTTCAACTGGTTTCTTTAGGTCATATTCTGATTTTTGTTCTTCCCTTCAAATATCTTGAAATTTTGGAAGACCTTCAACAACTTTGCTTGCAATAGGTAATGCTCTGTAATGCACATGTGCAAGCCTTCTATGCCAAAGCTCATTTGGCTCTACTGATTCATGGATCAAGGCTTGCTCTGGATGACCCTTCAATTTGTACAAGCCTCCTTCTTGTTCTCCAATCACTACCGCATCATCGATAGACTTTCCTTTTGGCCACATGATGACTTGACCATCTATGAATGCAACCCACATTCCTTTTGCATTAATGCTGAAATGGAGAGAAGGTTCTTCTTGAGTCCTGGAACAAACAATACTTCTTTCATTGTTAGAGGCTTACTAGAGTCTAGCTTGTATGAAGATTCCCCACTACCTTTTATTGGATATTGGTAGTCATCTCCTTGTTTCACCTTGTGAGGTGATTCATGTTCTGACAGTCTTACAAAGGATTCCTTGAATCCTGTCATATGTTTGGAAGCCCCACCGTCTATAAGCCAATCATCACTTCCATAAGTAATGTTACCTGTGAGAGTTGATATCAGAACATATTCATCCTCGCTTGAAGAATCTTCACTTTCATATATGGATCACTTTATTGGATGGTTCATCATCCTCTGCAGCAAGAGAATGATGTCTTCTTTGGCCTTGACCAAGTTCTTCTTGTGAAAGGCTTTGAGCCTCATCTCCCTCTGGAACTAGAACCTCTATACTCATGTAGGTGTCCAATCCATTTTAGAGAGATCAAATACTTCTATGCTTGCAATTTTTCAACTTCACCAAGCTTATCATCAAGCTAATGTGATAGATCACTTTGAAATGAGAACCTCAAATGAAAATAGCAAAGGATTAGATCTTATCGATTTGAGGTGTCCGTCTTGGTTCCGGTGCTGGCTGATCTAGGGTTTGCCATAGAAACCGTAATTTTCAAAACTTGGAATCTTTCAGATATTACTAGATAGATAGATATATCTCTTCAAATGGATCTGTCCAATGTACTCCTTTTCTGAAAACAGTGGAGGGAAGCTCCCGGAACAGGAAGCCCTAGATTTCCAATTTCTTCTGCAAAAATGCCTGTTACTGTTTCTGATATATCTCCTAAATTACTAATGCTATGTGTCTGGAATTTCTCACTGAGGTAACCTCGCATGTTCCTGATCCAACACCATAGGTTTCATCAGAATTGGTTTCACCATTTTGGATTTACGATCATTTTCCCAAGGTGACCTATTACAAGACTGTTCAGAACAGAAAAGTTGTATAAAATTCCACGTGTCACTGGTTGATATTCTGAGTCTTATATTTGGACCACCGAAAGTACATTCCGTGCCATTTTTGGAACATCTTCAGGAATTCCATTTTGACCTCTGTAGCGCAATATATTGCGATTCTCCCCAGGTGTCCTATTTAAGGATGAATTCTGGAAGAGGATGGAACCCTAGCTTGGAGGGATCATATATCCCATAATATAGAGAACCTGAGGCTGAGTTTTGGATAAAATATTCACTGGGATGTTTTATTTGGCCCCTACAATTTTCAAATTCTGAGACTTCTCCAAAATCGGAATATAGTGAATGTACCAAAACTTATCTGTTTTAGTATTTAGGGTTTTTTTAGCTTGAGGTCAAACTAGGGTTTGACTTTCCTGGAGTTTTACCCAACCAAATTTCTTGATCCAGGTCTCTAAACTTAGGTTTTGATGAGGAGAACAATCCTATGCTAGTCTCACTCAAAAATTCCTCTTCTATAGAAAGCTCTAATTTACGCATCGAAAACTGAAAATGCTCAGAATCGAATTCCGCTTCGACATAAAGATGCGCCCTAAGGAGGAGAGTTGTTCCACCTTACTTTTGCTGGAAATATGTGGAGGAAGGTCCAAAAACTAGGAATCCCTAGTTCCCACAACTACACAGTGTCTTCTTCTCAGGTTAGCTCTGATACCATGTTATTGTTTTCAATATTTAAGCTAGCATTATGTTAGGATCTTTACTAAGAGAATAACAAGTACAGCAATCAAACACAAGAGACAATGAACACAATGTTTTGATCGGGGAAACCATAAATGGAGAAAACCCCGCAACTTCCTCAAGATAGAATCACCACAATATGTAAGACCCAAAAATAGTAATATGCACTCCTGACAGCAGTTGTCTTCTTCTTATGTCTAGCCCCAGTATTTCCTTCCTCACTAATGCGCCACACTTGAGTGAGTGAGTGATGTGTAGTACAAGTGATAAATAGAGAGAATATCACTCTCTATTTATATTCTTCCATTCACTTGAAGTGCACTTAATCATGTCGGCCCAACTTAACAATTACTTACTAGAGCCTACACCTTAATGAGTGTATAATAACCCTAGTGCCCCAAAACTATGGGGACTTCCACAATGACTTGACAAGACTTGTTTACATTATTAATCCTCCCGATCGGAACATTGGGGCATGAAAACATGACTCAAATACATAATAGAAACATCCCAGAATAAACATCGGGTTACAATATACAAGATACATAGAAGAATACATTCTGAAGTTACAAATACATCAACAGGTATCACAACATAAATGTTTTGAGAAGGAAAAGTATTTCAACTTGGAGAGGTAGCTAAGAACCTTCGCAAGTGGGTCACGGAGTTGGAGTTAAGACTGAAAACCAAGACACTTCTAGAAATAATGGAAGAACAAAGAATAGTAGCAACTAATGCTGCAACAAATATTGAAGATGCAGAGGCACTTTGTGCCAGAGTGATCGAGTAAGTTTCTCAGTCACGGGAAGCCTCGATCAATGACAAAGAACTTGAGAAGTTTACAGGGCAGTTACATACTCTCGAGGAATAATTTAACAAGTTGAAGAATGAAGTAAAGAAGATACCAAGAGTAGATAAAATGGCCAAGGATGCTGACATGAAAAAATTACAGTAGCAAGTAGCCAAGCTGTGAACTCAACGACAGAAAAGAATTGATCGGGTCACAGAATCGCAGGTAAAAGAAGAGAAAGTAACAGGTATTATTCAACATGTACATGGAAAGGTGTGACAAGCCTTAGGTTTTCCAGGAATGATAACTTCGGAACACATTAGTTCCAAACTTGTATAAAAGTTGAAGACAATGGAGGAAGAAATGCGACAGGAGACTGAACAAGTTGTGAAAATATTTCAGGATTTTCAAAGAAAGGTCGTAGTAATAGATATTTCATACCGAGGTGGCTCGGAACGAGACACATGTTGGGGGCTTGTTGGCCCTAGGAAAAGTTAGACAGAATAATTATTGGAAATATAAAGATTACGGTCGTAGGGTAAGCAGAGACTACAACGAAAGGAGATGCGAGGGAGGAGGAATAAACCAAGTCGAAAGGAAGAGTTCGACTTATTTTGGGTAAAGAGATATTTAGAATAAAATCTTGGTTTTAGTAATAAATAATTATTGTAATTCAAGCCGATAGTGCCTATAAAAATATGTAATAAAATATATTAAAATATAAAGACAGCATGTCAACTAACAGCTGAGAGTTAGTCAATGGTTGAAATCAAGAAGTGTAAAAGAAGAAAAACTTATAAAAGCACCAACCCAAGCGGTGCGAGGCATGATTGATGACTGAGAGGATTGATCCAAAAAAATAGAGAACATGAGACAATAGAAAAATGTATGAATTGTAAAGAATATCCGAAATAAGAGTTTGCAAGTTGAGTGTGCAGACCAAAGTTGATAAACCATTTCTCATTCCATATGAAGAGAACCTTTATGTTTTTTCGCATATGGGTATCCATGGTATATAATGTCTCTATATGCCTTTAAATTTCTATGTTATTATTGAACGCATATCTGTTGTGAATGAGCTGATTGGATGTGTCACAAAAACTTTCTGATGAATGAACTTATATACATATGTGTCGCACATTGAATGATTTAAATATGTTTTAATGTTGCATGTTATATGTTTTTAGAAGTATAATTCCCAGTTTTGGTCGAGTGATATCATATTGTTGTAAGTAGGAAATCCTTGACATAATTGCAGAAACTTGGTTCCGACAGTCCCAATAAGATATCTCGAGTGAGATTTCATCTGTGTCGCAGGTGTTCCCGATAGATTTTTCCTATGTTGGGACAATATATTTGGTTTTGTTAATGAACAAAGGTTCTAATCTTTGGGTCGACCAAAAACAAGCCAACAATTGGCATTTTCCTTGGAATTTCAAATCTAACAACAACACCATCCTTTTATCTTTCCTAGAGAATAATATTGTAGATAAGTTTGCACCTAGAATGCAATTTGGAAAAAAATTCCTCATAATCAATTATTAATGTAGAGAACTCAACACAATACATATAATTTACTTTATTTTTACAACGTATTTGAGTTAGTGAAGTGAATGGGCTATCATACCCTCATTTATAGATCATATTGGTGTAAAATTAGTTGATTCCTTGATCATGAAATAATTTCCAATACTTTGTAGAGAAGAAGACACAACATGGGTAAAGTAGAGAAGAATTTTTTTTTGGAAGACCTATAGACCATCGATTTGAAACTTAAGAGGAGACTAGGAAGTTGAAAGATAAGGTCCAAATGTTTGACTAAAGGATATAATATTAGGAAAATAACATTGATATCTCCAAAATATTTCTTCCATTACTAAAGAAACACTTTGTTGAATGTTAAGACTTCCTCACCATTTTCATAATGTCATTGGGAGAGAATGTCATTCAAATGGATAGCTGGCAGGAGGATAGGCTCACTCAAATGATATCTTAGCTGCACTAAGAGTTAGAAAACAAGCATAATGCATTGAATAAGTTGTAGTTATATGTCCAATGAGATAGGGAAGTGAGGAATCATTCAATTGCACCAAAGAAGCCAACAACATTAACATGAGACCTTATTCATACCTTTCATGAGAACATTTTTGTTATTTAAAAAAGCATATCAAAGGAATTGGTTCCAAGTTACCGAGGATTATGTGCTATGTTGGTCACAATATAGGAAAGAAAGGCCAACACATCATAAGACTTGTTGTAGTTGAATTGAGGGTCAAGCATGATGGCCTAGGTTTTAGTGGTATAGAGGAAAAGGAGACAAACACTAAGATCACATTTGTAATGGAAAAAAATGGTAGTTTTGGCTTGTTCATCAGAAAATAAAATAAAATAAAATAAAATAAAAAAGAGCATCAATAAATAAATATGGTAGAACACTCCCACTCCATTCTTCTTATTAAAAATTGAAAAATGGCGACGTTAAGGAAAGTGAAAATATTTATCCTACACTACCACTATTAAAAAGTGGCAAGACAATCAACAAGAATAGAAGAAGAAGGACAAGAGGTATACGACAGGTAAGAAATATCTTATTTTGTCGTTGTTGCTAGAAAAAAAATTAAAGTGTCGATAGTGGTTGGTATTATAATCTATGTACATTTTGCAATATGAAATCCCTTCTTAAAGCATATTGTTGGGATAGGAAATCCACATGCTACAATCCTACATGTTTTCAAGACAATTTTGCAGCTTTATTTCATGCAGACTATGACACCCTAATATGTCATTAGTTTCTCTTTAGCATGGTGTGACACTGCCTGTACATATGAAAAAAAAGGTTTGAGGAGATATTAGATATAATCTCTCATGGATCGATATCCCCTCCTATTTGGGTGGATCTCAGTCAAATTCCACACTTTTTGGGATCTCTCCCTATCATTCTCCCCTCATTCTCTCATCTCCTCCCTATCCCTTTTTCCATATAAATTCAAGCTCATTCCCATGGGTAAGGGGGTTAAAGTTCATAGTAGTTGAATGGTAGAGAAATTGTGCTAGAGAGTTGAACCTTTGTTAGCATTCTCTTGAGGCAAGGTGGCATGATAAGGCAAAGGACCCATTGGAAGAACCTTCACAATGTTAAGGAAAATATTGTTAGTATTTTCCCTCATTCGATCTATAATACACTTATACATTCTCTTTCCCATAAATATTTGTCTTATGTGATATAAATATTTAGAGCATTTTTTCTTGTCCATTTGATTAGGTCAGATCGTTATTATATTTTTGCTCACTTTTTTTTGTTTTGTGTTTTCTCCATTCATAAACGATCAACCAAAAGAAAGGAGATGGAAGGAACAAGTAGCAAGGACAAATTTCAAAGATAACGTATGAGATCTCTTCACTAGTCAATATTTTGATTGCATGAACTAGGGAAAGTAGTGTATTTTTGTCCTTTTTGTTCTAGTTCAAACCATTTGAGCTGGGCAATCCCAGTTGTTTCTGCACTAACATACTAATCCATCAACAAAATTGGTGAATCCATTGGGGATTGAACCTAGAAGACTACAATATCCTCTTCTTATTCTTCAACACCAACTGAATGTAAGAACTGACTCCCATTTTGTATTCTCCGGCACCAACTCCCTTTTGAATTATCCAGCACAAACTGGAAGGAAGCACCAATTCCCTTTTGAATACTCCCGTACCAAATGGAAGGAAGTACCAAATCCCTTTATTTACCCCTTCCTACCACCTTGAAATGAATATATTATAATAGAAATGTGATCTATGTCTCCTCTTATTTGCGTCCTCTAAAATATGCATCTCAACAATCTGTTGATGGGTGCTAAAATAGACCCTTTTTCTCTTTGGCCATCAATATATTTTCCCCCTGTTTTCCCCTATTTGTTATATAGCTTAGGAACATATCTTCCCAAGTCGAGCATCGATCTTAAAGGTATAATTTATTATTTCTCTGTTTTTTCAATGCTTAATATTGTCTATGGTTATGAACTTTATCTTTGAATTGCATTGACTTATGTTGATTTGATAAGTAAAGTTCAGAACCTTAAAGGAATCCAGGTGTAGTGGCTCGTTGAACTCGTGAAGCAAAGGATACATGGCGTGAGTTGCCTCTTTTATGATCACGTTCAATTCATTGATGAGATAATATGAAAAGTATTTTCACGTGGATAACTAAAACAGTATGAGAATATTCCATCCTAATGAGATGGAACTTGTTCGATCTGTTGAAAAGTTCAGATTAGAAAGCGCATTCATAATGATGAACTGATACCACTTAATGTAATAATGGTTTTAACTGTTTCTATTTTAATTCGGTATCCTGAAGGTCGTAGATCTTCATGGATGCCCGAAATTAGTGGACTTGAACGATCTCATCTCTGTATAAGTATAGGAAGAAAAATTGAGCCAAGGGGTTAGAATATTTTGTAGAAGATTGTAGCAGAAGGATAATGTAACTGTAACTTCATCACTTATTGAAAGGACCAATAATTATCAGTATTTATGTGTCTTAATTTCAATTATCCTTTAACAACATCTATGTTAGAATGCCAAGGCCCACCTTATCCTAGAGTTGTTAGACTTAGTAGATGTTTTAGTTTTACTTATGTTGGTTTGGTGTGGAATTACACTAGGGAATATTTTCAGATTGTTGCAATAGTAGTTATTAAGTAATTGCATAATTATAATTTTTCGTTGATTTGCTACAATAGTGCGGTGTGAATAGTCAACTGTATAGAGTAGTTTTATTTCCTATGCAAGTGTGCCAATTAGTATCGTTTTTACAGTCACTCTCAGCTCATGTGCATTGTTGTTATTTATCTTTCTTAGAATTTGTCAAATTAGAGATACTATTATTTTCATGAACTGAATATTTTGGTGATGGTTTGTATTCCTTTTAATTTGATGTTTTAGGATTTAACTTCCTACAAATGTAATTCTAGTCAATTTATTCTTAAATCAGTTTTTATAGGATTGATGCCATATGAAATAAGAATCCTTTGAGTTCTTAGATTGATAATTGAAATTAGTTTTCATTGGGAGTTGAGTTGGTTCAGCAGTTAAGTAGGATAAATAATTTTTATTGGAGTAGTCAGCTACTGAAGTGTTTATGCATATATTTTTCTTAGTTAAATAATTTATATTGAGCACTCTACTTGTTTACTAAAATTAATGAACATATAGAGTGGCCAACATTTAGGCGTCATTATAGGGGAATATGATTGGTAGACATGGATAGTAGTTGATTAGTTCAAAATATTTAGTTATCTTGATTTTTGGGGTTGCATGGACTATAAGACGCAGTGAAGAGTTGTGCATCCTTCAACAGACCGAATGGGTTCCTACCCCAAGGATGACGTATGATTATTTAAGCTTGCATGAATACATGAAGAAACGAATTGGAAACCCCCAAAAGCACTAAATTTGCAGGTGGAAGAGGTCGTGGCCATAACCAAGGTCTAGGAAGATAGGAATTTATTGATGAGCTGATTGCTAGGGCTGATTATTCTACTAGATATTTATATCAAATACCAGCTTTTGTAAGAATAAGCCGTGTCATTCCTAGGATTGAGTCATCAGTATTAGTTGTGGAGAGGCCAGTAGGTGCTTCAACCCCACCTGGTAGTCTTGAGAAGAAATCTATAGAGGATAGGGGAAGTTATGTGGGAGCAGGTAGAGCAGAGTCAATCTATTGAATCAATGGGCAGGAGGTTACTAAATAACAATGGTTGAAGTTTTGACGGAAATTCAAGGATCAAATCAAGCAAGAAGAGAGAGAGAGAGAGAGAGAGAGAGAGAGAGAGAGAGAGAGAGAGAGAGAGAGAGTTTCATGAACAATGAACTTCATCGTGATGATCATGAAGAATGAGTGGGGGACAATGAAAACAACAACAAAAACAATCAACATGAAGAAAAAGTTTCTACACTTCAGTTCCCTATTCGATAGACAACTGAACAAGCTCCCATGAAAAATATCTCCCGTTTAGTACTGCCAAATTTCCATGGAAAGTGTACTGAATATCCAGATGAATCCCTTTTTGAATTTGATATCATCTGTCGAAGATATGATTATATTTCTAGTGAACAAAAGTTGAAATTATTTCCTGTCACTTCAAAAGGTAATGATTTACGATGGTTTATGATTCTAGGTGGTGAAACTGTCACCATATGGGATCAAATGAAACATGTGTTTCTTGCAAAGTACTAGGATTATTGTAGGACTAAAGCCGAGAGAGGATTTTTTTTAAATGATGTAGAAGGATAATGATAGCTTGGAATACTTTGTAGAAAGTCTCCTATATAATGTGTAGAGGTATGACCATATTGATGTTGGGAGAGATGTTCTTAAAATTAGATTATTATGAGGGATCAGGGAAGACTTCCTTGATATGCTCAATTTACTAGGAAAGGGGGACATCTCTCAGGAATCTTTTTATCATATTGTTGATTTATGTCGAAGATATTCTCGAGGGTCTTCGAAAACCTACACAAGGGAACTAGATGCCTTTACACAAGCACAAAATTCATCTAGTGGAGGGGCTACTCGAGAAGAGATAGGTAATCTTCTTGAAAACTTTAAGACTGATATGACGAGTTCTATTTCCTCGCAGTTGGATGTCATGAGAGAAAATTAGAGGAAATAAGAAGAAGATCTAGCACTTGGTGTGTTCTTCCCTAAGCGCAGAAACAAACACCCGATGAGGGAATGCTCACTTGACAAGGTGGAGGTATATGGCCTGTGTGACTTGGATCATGATACTAAAGAATTCCCTTCACTACCGAAAGTCAAAGAAATCTTTCAAGCATCCACTATGGACACAGAACAAGCTTATTTTGTATCGCAAAATAAGCCTTGGCAACCTCATGCTTTAGGTATGAATCCAGACGCTACATCTTTTGATTCCTATAATAACATGAATAATTAGTTCCCTCCATAGTATTCTTATCATAATTCATAGTGTAACCCACCTACTCAGCCTACAATTTGAAATCCTACCCATTGGATGCCATGGGCATAATACTCTAATCAACAAGGTCCTTGGTCTCCTAGTTGGAGAAATCCTTATCCAAGAAAATAGTTTCCTCACAATAAAGCTACCCATCCATAGTATTAGCAAACACATCTGTTAGGATATTTAGACACTTAGGAGTTAGTTAAGATCAACTTGCGTAATATATCCGTTAGGTAAAAGTGTGTTTCTTTAGTATGCATTAGTATGCATTTGTAAATATTCTAATCCGACAGTCACGATATGTTCTAGACATAGAGTGATCCGACGGTTCAACTTCTCTTAGATTATACCTACCATTGATCCGTGTCTTAACACCCGATTGGTCTATGATCTCTATTTAAAGAGCATAGAGGTTCCTTGGCTAGTTGATCGATTATGAGAAGCTCATGTAACTTTATTTCTTTTGCATAATAAATTGCTCCAAGTAGCTATTTGGCTGGGGCCATGGACTGTTTCCCTCTTGAGGGTTTTAACCACATGACAAACATTGGTGTGTTGATCTGTGATTCATTTTTGTAAAGTCATTGCTCTGATACCATGTTCGGGTACACAGGGTACAACAAGTTCACTACTTTTTGCACTGAACAAGGAATCCAACAACAGCACACTGTTCCATATACACCACAACAAAATGGTGTAGCTGAAAGGAAGAACCACACTTTAAAAGAAATGGCTAATTGTATGATCCAATCTAAGGGACTAAGTCTTAAATATTGGGCTGAGGCCATAAATTGTGCAAATTACATAGTTAATCGCACACCCACTAAATTTTTACAGGGTATAACACCAGAAGAAGCATGGAGTAAAATTAAACTAGATGTAAGTCACTTTCATGTGTTTGGTTGTGAAGCATGGGCTCACATTCCGGATGAAAAATGGAAAGCATTGCAGCCTAAAAGTGAAAAGTGCATATTTGTTGGATATTCTGAAGATGTAAAAGGTTATAGACTTCTTCAGCCACATTCTCATGATATAATCATTAGAAGAGATGTTAAATTTGATGAAAATATCTTGGCCTGCGAGCCTAACTTGGCGGGTGTGTCATCTTTGGCCTACGAGCCTGATTCGATGATTGTGCCTTCTTCTTATTCGTCTTCCAGCTTCCTTGATAGGTTTTCAACTCTAGTTTTTGATGATGACAGTGAGGATGAAAATCCAACTCCACCTGCTCATGTTCCTCCAATTGCACTAGCACCAATACTTCCTCGATTGGTCCACTCAACATGTGAAATAGCTGGTGATCTTGTCGGTGATCCTAGAGATCAACATCGAACACGTTCTCAGTTTCAGTGAGCCTCTTCTCTTTTGGCTCAATTTTCTGAGAATCATGATCCAAAAACTTTTGCATAAGCTTCAGGAAATCCAGATTGGGATGCAGCTATGGATGAAGAATATCATTCCTTAATGGTGAATGATACTTGGGATCTTGTTCCTCTTCCAAAAGGAAGAAAACTTGTCGGATGTAAATGGGTCTACAAAACTAAGTATGCATCAGATGGAATTGTTGAAAGACTTAAGGCAAGGTTAGTTGCCAAAGGTTTTTCCCAAGTTGAAGGGATTGACTACAATGAAACCTTTGCCCCTGTAGCAAAAATGAACTCCATCTACCTTGTTCTTTCCCTTGTAGCCTTACATAACTAGGAAGTCCATCAAATGGATGTCAAGCCTACCTTATTACATGGTTATTTACATGAGGAAATTTACATGGAACAACCTCCTGGATATGTTCAGAATAACTCTAGCCTTGTCTGTCTCCTTAAGAAATCCTTATATGGCCTTAAGCAAGCTCCTAGAGCTTGGTATGCCGAAATGGATATCTTTCTCCTTGACATTGGTTTTTCTAGATGCCATTTTGACCCCAATGTCTATACCAAGAAAGTAGGAAACCGACTCATCATACTTGTTCTTTATGTTGATGATCTTATCCTTACTGGTAGTGACCCTAACCTTATAACCCATGTGAAATCCAGTCTTAAGCAAAATTTTGAAATGTCAGACTTAGGACATTTGCATTATTTTCTTGGTCTCCAAGTCTTGCAAACCAAAGAAGGAATCTTTCTTTCCTAGTCTAAGTATGCTTGTGTTCTTCTTCGTCGCTTCCACATGGAAGATTGTAAACCAGCCCCTTCTCCCTTCCAGTCTAGAATCAAACTTTCTCCCACTTATGCTTCCCTTAAAGTATATGCCACCTTGTATCATCAGCTTGTTGGTAGTCTTTTATGCTTGACTCATTCCCATCCTGACCTTTCCTTTGTCATTGGTCGTGTTGCCCGTTATATGCAAACTCCTCGTGAAAGTCACTGGAAAGCAGCAAAAATAATACTTCGATATATTCGAGGTATAATTCAGTTTGGGATTCATTACAGTACAGGGGGGAAACCTTTGTTGGTTGGTTTCACTGATTTAGATTGGGCCATCGATCCTGATGATCGGAAGTCTATTGCAGGTTATGTTTTTAGTCTGGGATCTGGACCTGTCACTTGGGCTTGTAAGAAACAAAAAGCTCTTGTTCTTTCTTCAGCAGAAGTAGAATATTGAGCTGTGGTTAATGCCAGTCAGGAAGCTTTATGGCTTTGACAGATCCTTTCAGATTTTGGATTCGAGCAGCAGCAACCTACTCCACTTTGGTGTGACAATCAAAGTGCCATCAAGCTTGCCAAAGATCCATTTGTACATCAGCATAGCAAACACATTGAGCTACACATGCACTTCATCAGAAATCTTGTTCATGACCGTGTTATTGAAGTGCTCTACTGTCCTATAGATGATCAAGTTGCAGACATATTCACCAAGTCTCTTACAAAAGCGAAGTTTTCGAAACTTTGATCTATGTTAGGAGTTTAGGAATGTGTCCTTAAGGTGGGATAGGCTCTAATGCCTCCTTCCTTCTCCTAATAGTGTCACTTTTATAAATACTTCAATCCTATCCCAAGTTGTTCTTAAGGAGGGATGTTAGGATATTTAGACACTTAGGAGTTAGTTAAGATCAACTTGTGTAATATATCCGTTAGGTAAAAGTGTGTTTCTTTAGTATGCATTTGTAAATATTATAATCCGACGGTCATGATATGTTCTAGACATAGAGTGATTTGACGGTTCAACTTCTCTTAGATCATACCTACCATTGATCTGTGGCTTAACACCCGATTGGTCTATGATCTCTATTTAAAGAGCATAGAGGGTCCTTGGATAGTTGATCGATTATGAGAAGCTCATGTAACTGTCTTTCTTTTGGATAATAAATTTCTCCAAGTATCTATTTAGCTGGGGTCATGGACTGTTTCCCTCTCGAGGGTTTTAACCACGTGACAAACATCGGTGTGTTGATCTATGATTCATTTGTGTAAAGTGGTTTCTCTTGGTGTTTGGTCCTTTGGGAGTACCCTGTGTACCCGAACAACATCATCAACAACCACAACTACAACTCCCTAACAATGTTGCACCAAGAAATGTACCACTTTGCCCTCAACTACTTTCTCAACCTATCATTGACCCCAACGATAAGGAAGTGCAATAATTTGAAATATCAAACATGTCAGATTACTCTATTACTCCCATTCAATGAAATGAATTAATTTTATGATCAAGGAGGGTAGTAGAGCCCATTTTCATCAAGGATGTTCCATCCCCTATGACTGAAGAAGGAATGAACAAATAATTTCAGAACCCAGACAGTACAATAATCCCCATTATTGAGGGTGTTGAAACACTTGCTAAAAAACTGGCTGAAACACTTATTGAAACACATATCAAAACCACTCATGTACGTATTATGAGAAATACACCATATCCTCAGAGATTGGACTTACAAAATCCATAGATCAACCTTGCTTTAATCTTCTAGGTGAACTTTAAAATACGTACTTTAATATTCCTTTGTTGCAAGCCCTTCACGATATGTGCGTGAATAATCCAGGTAGGAATCCCAAAGATCATGTCATGATTCATGTGGTGGGGAAATTATTTTAGTTAATGATGGGAGAATATCCTTTGGCCAAATATGATGATCATGGAAATCCCACTGTTACAGTATATATTGGGTATACTGAGATTCCTAATGTCTTGATAGACTTAGGGTCAGAAATAAATGTGATGACTATTGGGACTCACCAACCTCATACCAACCCTCGTGATATTAGAGTTGGATGATAGATCCACCATTATACCTGAGGGAAGTTTGGATGACTTGGTAGTCTCTATTGATTCATGGAAATACCCTACATATTTGCTTGTCCTCCGGCCTAAATCACAATTGGGGGGACATCCCTTAATTCTGGGGAGACCATGGTTGGAAATAACATATGCATATATTATCTATAGATCATGATCTATGACAATTCTGATGGAACTGATACTAAAATTTTGAATTTATACCCTCCAACTAGACCTAGTCTAGATATTCGTAGTCCATTATGGTTAGACTTGGAGGAAGAAGAAAATGCTCAACCGTTCGTGTCCATAGGAAGGGAGTTGACCTTTAAAAATGAAACTGAGGATGACACTATCTCCAGTTCCATTAGTGAACCAATGTATGTTAATAAAAATGCATATAAAATCTTGGATAGCACCTTAAGCGAAATTAAGCAAGAATAACTTACCAAAGAATCCCTAGCTAGGAGTGATGAAACTGTTCCTATACTTGAAAATTTAAAATGCATCCCTGTATAGATTGAACCTAGAAATACCCTCAATATTAATCACATCCTTGTACCTAATGAACGAGAGTGTTTGATCACATTGCTGAAAAAGAATAAGGGGGCCTTTGCATGGGTGTACACAGACATGAGAGCTACACCCTTAGAGCTCTGTACTCACCACATCTATATAAAAAATTATTCTAGGCCAAATTTTCAACCTCAATGCAGACTGAACCTAAACTTAAGAGATATTGTGAAAGAAGAGATCCAAAAACTCTTGGAGGAAGGATTCATCTATCCTATTTCAGACAGCGAGTGGGTTTCCCCACCGGTGATCATACCTAATAAAAATAGGAAGTGGCGATTTTGTGTAGATTATAGAGAAATGAACAAGGCTACACAAAAAGACCATTTCCCTCTACCATTTATTGATTAGGTTTTGGATACCTTGTCTGGGAAAATATTATTTTCCTTTCTAGATGGATTTAGTGGATATAATCAGATCCATATCGCCCCTAAAGATCAATATAAACCCACTTTCACTTGTCCTTGGGGAACCTTTGCATATAAGGTGCTTCCTTTTGGGTTATGTAATGCACCAACTACATTTCAATGTGCTTTAATAGGAATATGTTCTGAATTGGTCAATGATTGCATGGAAATATTTATGGATGATTTTACTCCGTATGGTACTAGTTTTGACGAATCCTTAAGAAATTTGGAAAACGTTTTAGAACATTGTGAACAAACCCACCTACCCCTGAGTACTGAAAAGTGTCACATCGTGATGAGTGAGGGTATAGTTCTTGGGAATTTTACCTCTGTTGTAGGAATCCAGGAAGACCCAGACAAAAGACTTAAGGTAATTCAAAATATTCCTATTCCTGGAACGCAAAAAGAAGTACTTACCTTTCTTGGGAATGCTGGTTACTATAGGCATTTTATTGATTTTTTTTCTAAATTAGGATGAGTGAGGGTATATTTCTTGGGAATTTTACCTCTGTTGTAGGAATCCAGGAAGACCCAGACAAAAGACTTAAGGTAATTCAGAATATTCCTATTCCTGGAACGCAAAAAGAAGTACTTAGCTTTCTTGGGAATGCTGGTTACTATAGACATTTTATTGATTTTTTTTCTAAATTAGCATCTCCTTTATTTACGATGTTAATGAAAGATGGACAAATTAATTGGAAAGATGCATACCAAACAACATTCGCAGAACTCAATAGAAGCTTGTCCACACCACCTATTTTGTTAGGGCCTAATTGGGCCTTGCCTTTCTATATTTCTTCTAATGCTCCAAATAATTCCATTGGGGATGTGCTGGGATAACACGAAGGCCATATTCCATATTCTATCTATTACATCAGTAAGAATTTGGCCCCTGCTAAACTTAATTACATAGTGACTAAGAAAGAATTCCTTGTTGTCATTTATGCCATCAATAAGTTCTGACACTATATCATGGGTGTTCTACTTTTATCCACACTGATCACTCAACTATTAGATATTTGATGCATAACCCTATTACTAATGATTGAGTGACTAGATGGTTGTTGCTATTGCAAGAATTTGATATCACTATCGTTGATAGACCGTGAAAAGAAAATGTTGTTGCTGATTTTCTTTCTCGGGTAAAAACAATGATAATAATTCTCCAGTCAAGGATTATTTTCGTGATGAACATATATTTGCAATTTCAACTCACCCACCCTGGTATGCAAATATCACTAATTATATGGCTGCATGTAAGCTTTTGATGCACTTATCAAAAAGAGAAAGGATAAGAATCATACAATAGAGTGCTAGATATCGTTGGATAAAAGGACATCTCTTTTACACAGGGCCAGATTTGGAAATCAGAAGATATGTAAGAGAAGATGGGATTTACAATATTCTAAAAGCATGCCATGATGAGCCTTATGGGGGGAATTTTTGTTATAAAAGGACTGGCCATAAGGAACTAAGGATGGGATATTTCTGTCCAACCATGTTGTAGGATGCAAAGAAATATGCTCAAGCCTATGACAACTTCCAAAGAATGGGACACCCAAAGAAGTTAAACGAAATGTCTCTTCAGCCATAGTTAGTGGTTGAACCTTTTGACATATGGGCTCTGCATTTTGTAGGGCCTATCAATCCTCCTTCAAAACATAAATCTTACATCCTGGTTTGCACAGACTATATGGCTAAGTGGGTGGAGGTTGTGGCTCTGGTAAAATCCAATCATCAAGCTTTGATGGATTTCTTATATGAGGATATCTTCACCCCCTTTGGAGTACCCAAAGAAATAGTAATAGATGGGGGACCGTATTTTTTGTCCCACAAGAATGAATCCCTATTGCCGAAGTATCATATTCAACATCGGATAACATCACCATATCATCCACAAGCCAATGGCCAAGTGGAAAGTACTAATAAGGTAATTGAGGCTATCCTCACAAAGACAGTGAAGAGTCACCACAAGGATTGGGACGAAATACTTCCAAAATAATTATGGGCATATCATACTACATGGCACAACACTACATTGTTTTCTCCATATGAACTGGTATACGAGAAGAATGTTTTCTTTACTATTGAATTTGAGATCAAAACTTTGAATACATCTATAGAAGAAAAACTGGACTTAACAGAGGCTCAAAGGAACCGGTTGAATTAGTTAAATGAATTAGATGAGAAGCACACAAGTATTGTAAATCAGACAACATTAATTCAATGGTATTGCTCCAAATGGACTGACAGGTTTATAAAAAAGAAAATATTTTGCGAAGGAGAGTGGGATTTATTATATGATTCACGTTTCAAGAAGGATTTTAAGGGAAAAATGCATACAAGATAGATGGGACCTTACAGAATAGACAAGGTATTCGATAATGGAACTTTTCACTTTACCACCATTGATGAAAATCAGACACCTTTATTTTCTAATCGTCATCCGATACGACTTTATCATAAGACTATTTCAATGGATGCGTTCATTTCCTTTTTTGTAGCTGATCCAAATTTCCAATTGATATAGGAACATGGGTTTCCCCCCATTTATGAGAGTCCCTAAAATCTACTACAATTCCACACATAAATTTGCCAATATAGATAAATTGTTGATTTTGTTTATTTTTTAAGATTTGTTTGGTTTTCTTTTTTATTGAGAATTGTGTACATGAATACGCACAAAGGTTCAGTTAGAGAGAAGAAGTCGCATTGGGCCAAGCGATTGTGGTAATTCTGGATTACCCTTCTCAAATTGGATGACTCCTTGTAATGAAAAGTGAACACAATTGCAAACCTCTGTCAAAAATCCATCACTATCCTCGTATTTTCTACAAGCTCCAATGCCTTTGAAGCCACAAAGTATATTTCTCCAAGAAGATCCACTTTTGATGTAATTCCCCTTAGAGTAGGTCGTATTAGACCATAACCCATTAAAACCACAAGAATGAAACGTTTAGACACAATCTTTTTAATAGCAATAAAATTGATTACTGAGATAGTGATACCAATTGGTCTATGCCCAATTGCATTAAAACTGGCATATTCAAAATACCAAAAGGTCATGTTTAAAGCATTCCAAGGGATATGACTACTATTATGTAGTTTTGAAGCTGTAGCATACCATTCCCAAGACACACATTTTTGGAGAAACTAGATAAGTCTAAGAATAAGGAAAACTAAAAACAAGAACCCATAGCATTTCAATAAATGTGCTAATCGACCTGGAAAACAACCTGTTGGATTTTTTGACACAGTTCTACAATTGATAACATTTCCTTTTAGTTTTGGATCAAAGAACATAAAATAAATATTGTACATGCCACACTTTGTGATATAGATGGTGTCTAGATATGTATTTTCTTTCACATTACTCTCTTAGAATACAAAAGGAATGGAGTGAGGCTAGCTTGGATCATCAGATGATTAGTATAAAATGATATCCTCTTTGTCTACAACCTTCTAACTTAGCAAGGTTCAAAATATATCATAGTGTAGTGGCCACAACAAATGGATTTCCACAAATCTTATCCCTATCCTTTGTATAAAAAATAAATGCTTCAATAAGTCCAGTACTATGCTCCATTTCATCATGCTTAGAAGCATATTCCCAAGTCCTATGCAAATTGAATGAATTGAACCTAACAAATTGACTTATCAAAATCATGAAACCACCATTGTAAGTTGTATTGTGATATTCCTACATATAACTCCATTGCATAAATATCCAAAGAAATCAATATGTGCAAGAAATAAGAAACTTGTGGAACCCTGTAACTTGAGGAATATTGGAAGCAAATAGACTTTGAAACTGACCACATAAAAACCACATGCCCAAGAATCAAATATAAAAGGAGCTCTGAAATGGGAAAGAAAGAAGTGAAAACTTTCATAAGCTTGAGTTTTCCAAAATAATATAGGTTCAAATTCCTCCTATACATGACAATGGATATCTACCTAAAGCATGGGAAGAATTGTCTATGCCAATGCAATGAATCCATAGGGAATTGATTCTTGAGAAGTGGTGAGCAACTTCATTTCACAAATTATATAGAAATAACATTTTTTTTTTAATTGAGAAGATAGGCAATTGAGCTAGGTGAGTCAATGGAAAGAAACATTGTAGGAAATTGTAAAAGAACTTTAGATTTGATTTAGATTAAACTGTTTAATAATTTAATAATTAAATCTATCTAAGAATTTGTTGCCTCCCACCTGTGATGCAAGAAATATTTCACTTTTCAATAGACAATCCAACCAGGAATCTGCAATTGTCTGTAGCTACCCCTAATTTTTGTTTTGGAAGAGATTTGATACATGCTTACCTTACGAAAATATGTTTGAAAGCTTGAAAAGTGAAACTAGAGCATAACCATCTGGTGGAACTCTTAGAGAAATGGGGTTTAGTTCCCTTTACTAAAGTTGAAATCCCCCACCTTAGAAACACCAAAATGGGTACTCAAGAGATCCAAATAGAGTAGACAAAGGGATCAAGACATAAAGAAGGAATTCTATGAGCAGATGTTTCCCATGTGATGATAAATGGGGAGGTGCAATAAGCAAGGAATCAATAGCAAGAAGGCCTAAAGTACTAAATGTTGATAGTTGTCCCACCTCACCTCCATAGGGAGGAAATCTCGAAGAACAACCAGAATGGGATGTGAATGTGAGAAGAGATGCGATGGAATGGTGGTACATTGAAATTCCCAATGTGGAAAATCCAGTTCCCCCAAGATGATTAATTCTCGTTTGCAGAATAGTCAATGATCCTAAATATACTTACGTTTGATTTATTGGCCTGCACTTTTAAGCTTTGGACTTTGGTCCTAAATTTGATAGGGCATCCCACTTATAGCTCGAAGAAGCACACTAACCTCTTCAATATGCATGTAGATATGAATGTATATGGAAATCAATTTATTCGATATAATTGACCCATATTTTCTAGTTCACACCTGTGAATGAACAAGACATCAGTGTGACTAGAGATTATTTCATGTTGTTACATAACTCTTAGCAGTGCCAAGTTTTCCATGATATGTCAACCTTGTTGACTGGTGGTTTTGAATTTTGGGCATAAGGATTTCCTCTCTTGTTTTGCATATTTTTTTCTCCAAGATAAAAGAGCAAGTATATCTTGCAAAATTGAGGTATACACAAGCATAATTTTGTGAGAAAGAATTTATGAAGTATTTTAAAGGATAATTTTTGTTTCATGTGAACAAGTATTCCCATTAAGTCTATCAAGAACTATCCTCAAGTGAAAGGAGTTGTGCAAGGTGACATTCACACCTACCATAAATGAGCATTTAATCCATTCAAAGTTTTGAGAGATAATAGAGAGGATGATTTAGAGATAACCCCTAGTCATAAGGATTCATGGTTCCTGGGAGTGAAATCACAAACATCTAAACCATAATAAAAAAAATAAGTGGATGATCGAGACCAAACAGGCCACAATGAGAATGTGAATGCTTAATAAGAATGCAATCACATTTAACCCCTTACTTTTAGTAGCTCAAAATTAATTAAAAAAAAACTTGAGTTGTTGGTTGAATACTTTTAAAGTTTTTTCAATGTCTTGTTTTTCCAACTAGTAGTTGTGAATGTTAAAATATGTGCCTACAGAGTATATGATATTCTTAATTTGATAAAATTGCATAATATATTTTCTTGTTAGTGGATAATGCAACAAAATTCGGAATTAGTTAGATCAAGCTCCAGTAATTGTGATAGTAAGAAAAATAATGAAACAAGGAACACCCATTTATGGCTCTACTCCCATTTCCGTTTCCATTCCCATATTCACAACACATTATTACATTACAAACCAATTTACATGCACAACATACAAAGGGTTCATGTGCATTTATCATTCTCTTTACGTTTCCTATTTTATGTTCCTAGTAGCATAGCCCATTGAGGCCCATGACTCGATCTTGGCACTAGATTATCAAAATCAATGTCTAATTGGGAACCAATTAATGAAACAAATTCCATCAAACAACAACTTGTAGGATAGAGAGACCATAAAGTGAAGATTATGATCAAAATAAGTAGATTGCTTAATCAAGTAAAGTTCTTCTTATGGGATTCATCACGATGTTTTTGTAAGTTTCGAGTTCTCTGACCAAATAAGAATGAGAACAACATCACATAACACCCGATCTTTGTAATCTATTATTTGAAAGCTAAAACAATTTGTTATGAGACAATGGCACAGCGACCTTTACATAACCATAAAATCTATATGCACTTTTGTTTTCTTGAGTGGGTTGCAGAACTTTATATATAGAACCTAAAAAGAATAAGCCAAATGGCCAAACGCAAAATACAAGGGGGGAATAAATTAGCACATCTATGGAGCCTGAAATAAAATATATTGAGGCCTATCTATTCATACACCTCCAACAACACTAGATTGAACCACAATCCACGCTAGGAAAAGTTTTGAGTATTTTATGAGAACTGCATTATCCTACCTTACCATATTTGATAGACCCAACAAACCCAAAGGATGAGGATGAATATTTTTATCCAATATATGGAGGGCACGACTCACACTTGCATAATGTTGCCTCCATATCAATTGTACTTCCTTGTATAGAAGTAATTATATGGAATCAGTAATCTCTGCCTCTCCCTAGGAACCTATCCCCCTCATTTTCTTTGGGGATTTTGTACCTTAGTCAATCTGTTTGCTTAGGACTTCTTGCTGGATGTTTTACATGTAATCTTATAGTAATATTTGGGATAACAAAATGACATTACATATATGAAAGTAAATCTATCTATATGTATATGCTTGGGTCAAAAGTAGATCTACCTATCTGTTTGCATAACTAGCAAGCCCCTAGGGTAACTAGCTTGTTCCCTCCTTAGATGACTAGCTCTTGGTTAACTAGATCCTTGAATGAATGGTTTAGACATTAAATATGTGAATATCTAAGAAAAAATTGAGGGAGGTGGGGCATGAAAGGAATTTTCTAACCCATAGAACTACACAAGCTTCACTTTCACAACACCTCTTGAATGAGACATTCTCTTCAGAAGGAACTACTTACATAAGTAGGTTTCTTGCACAGGCATAAAACTTACACAGGAAGGAAACACGAACATGAAACACCATACTTACTTTGAGAGACTGTTCTTTCAAAATAATGAAGGATGGCCAAATATAACTCTGGGCATAGATGGACAAAGTATGAAGGATTCAGCTTATCAGGCCTAAACCTATTTTTTTATCACACAACATGAACAATCTCACTTCTTTAGACTTAATGTTTGATTTGTATAAATATCATGAGCTTGAATACTCCAATCATGTATTGAATCATTAACCACATATTTGATCCAAGATAACCTCTCAAATTGTTAATCATAGTTTTTATCAAATTGTTATTTTAATGTACTACATTTGGATGAAAAGCCAAACCCTCGAGACTTTGAGCAACCAAATTAATCCTTACCAATTGTTTTTTAAAGAAAGATCAAAACTATGTGTACCTAGACCACTTTCCCTACTCTGCTAGTTTATAGGATTGAGGCTTTAGTGCATTGCAAGGTCCCACTGTCACCTATTACTCAAGAAAATAATAGAAGACAAAAGAACCTCCGAGTCCAGCACTATGATAAGAGCAATTTTAAAAGGGTTGTATTTGAACTAATCCCTAATTTTTGACAAATAGAGACATAATTGAACAATAACTAGAACTCTAGAGGCATATTTGACAAGGAATTGAAATCCCACATGTTGATAGAGGGTGTAGAGAAATGAAACTATTTCATCCGAAAAGCTCCTAGCAATTTTGGCAGATTTTCCAAATCCAACATAAGTCATTGCTGCATAGAATTGATTTAGATATAAAATGTTTGATGTTTCCATTGTCATTTCTGGATTCGAAACATATAGTAATAAATTTTTTTATCAGAGTGATTTGACTATAAGCCTTAATTGGTTGGATATATCATTGATATTTTCTTCTGTTAATTGGGTCTCTATTTACTTTCCCTTTCCCAAAAGGTTTAACACATACTGATCGAGGAAAACTGAGCATTATTTTGGTTGTGTTGCATCGATTTTAGTTATAGTATGCAAGGTGTTGGGGAAGGAAATGGTGGACTGTCTAAAGCTCGCAAACTGGGTTGTTCTAAGAACTCTTCATTTCTACCATTATTTATCTCTAACTTCCCTACCAATACCCTAGGGAAAATGGTGATGAACCTACACTCAGAAAATATTGATGATGCAGGGGAACAACCATAGGCTGCTACCCATCAACATTTGTCGGAATAACAGGGGATCTATCACAAAATTGAAAATGTGAATGGGAGAAACCAGGGCAGATCATTTCCCCTATATTTCTTCCAACTCTGAAGGATGACATTTCTAAATGTTATTACTATTGTATTCAATGGGGTTTTCAACATTTAGAGTATGATTTTCATGAGGTTTTCCTTTTCGGTAACAGATACCATTTTTGAATATGGAAAAATACAAAACTTGTAAATAAGTAAATATGTGAATAAAATTCTTGAAACTTGGAATTCAAGCATTCACCATTGTTTAATGGGTTCTATCCTTCAATGCTCCTGGTCGAGGATTGAACTCAACATATCTTGGGTTTTTCCTTTCTTTTTTAATTTGGCTTATGAATGTATCTTTTAATTAATAACAATTAAATACCTATAGTATTTTGGAATAACTTTTAGTTTCAAAGAATATCATTGTTTTCTATTTTACAATGATTATGAGGGTTTGAGTGCAAGTGCATATAAACCTTAATATATTGAGTTTTATGTCAATGATTATATTCTCTGAGGTAGTGTTTTTCTTACTAACATAATGGTTGATTGATTGTGAGGTAAATACAGTTATGTATGCATCATTTTCCTCCTTACTTTGTGTGGACTATATGAATAATAACAATATACTACTATCTTACCACATTTCATAACTTCTTCTACAAATACACCTATCTTATGACATCTTCAAAAATATTCTACAAAATAAAATCTTCTTCCATTTTAGCTTACATTAGTTGTGAATATTGATTTACAGTAGCATATAAGCGACACTATACCATGATCCTTTCTTATTTTAATTTCCCTCCTTCCTCTATGTGACATGTGTGCATGTATAGGTGTGTGAATAATGGTGGAAATAATAGCAATTGGATGCATATATCTTATGAAATTTTGGTAGATTTTACGACTATAAAATATCATCCCTTCCTATTCCACATTGATTAAGGATTGATCCATGGTAGCATGTTAGAAACAATATACATGAGCCTTATGCTAACGATTGTGTCCACAATGATAGTTGGTATGGAATTCCCTCCTTTGAGTAAAATGTGTGTCTGGACATTAACATGAATAATAAAAGTTTAATATGCATATATTGTGATATCTTGAAATAATTTTTGCAAATATAAAATATCCTAACACCCCTTTCTTTTCTTTTATATGTTGTCATGTCTCATAGATCTTCTTTAGTTTGTAGTTGTGATGTATATGATGTTTATAATACTTACAAGTGTTACTACTAGGATTACTAGGATTTGTTTCATATTAATACTCTTATTATCCTTCACTCATTAGACACATGATATCTTTTGGTAGAATAGTAAAAGGAATTAAAGTTTTGGTTTTGAGGCATTTGTACAAAGTGGCTTAGATTCTGTGGAATCTCAACATCAAGTGGTATTGTATCAACACCTTTATGTATATGTAGGCTTCATTTTACTCCTTTTATTTGAGGCCTTTTCCACACAATGTTGAGTTATGGTGGAATCTCTCATTTACCTTGAGGTGTTTTCCTATCCACAACATGTCATCATGATCACTTATATAGTTTGATGAGTGATTTAGTGCATGAGATGTAAAGGGATTATAGGCTCATGTTCAACAAAGAGGCCTTCCAAAATGATGTCATAAAGTGAGAAGAGAGTAGTGGCAAGGATTTCGGGTGGATTTAGGGTGAAGGAGAGTATATGTATAACCATAGAGTTAGTGCGAGCAAAATATGCGCCATTGAAATTCAGTGTTGTTTTTAGTTGACTCAGTAAATAGAGGGAACCTATTGTAGTATTTTGAAAGGTCAAGAAGGAAATTAAAGAATTGAAAAACTACTTGATGGTCCAAAATAAAAATAAAAATAACTAATCGCTACTTTCTTGAAAGTACTTACATTCTAGTAAATCAATGGCCTTAATTGTATGTAGATTTGATGTGTTGTAATATGATATCCTAAATTTTAACACCTATAAAATATTGCATCAAATCATATTTTATATGTAATTTGGTGGTTTATTAAATGGGTTTCAATCTATGAGGACTAAGTCATAATGTAAAATGGGAAAATATTTGGAATTATTATTGGCTTAAAGCCCAAGTAAAAGGATTGACTAGTGAATAATTAAAAGTTAAAGTTGTGGGCTTGGTTGTATTGCTATATAAAATAATATAATAACCACAAGATAGGTTTCTTGAGGAGCAACAAGGGAGATATGAGTCAACGTACGGGGAAGATGAAAGGGGGTACTTGGAAATAATAACCCATTATAATAATGTTGGCACAAGTAATTTGCGTAAGTATATCCTTTTTCCCATGTTGTATTAAAGATATCTCTTTCCAAACATTTACATGAGGTGTTCTTTTATAACTCATAGTACTTTGAATACAAATACATCTCATGATTTGGGAAATATACAACAAGGAAGTTTCCCTTAGGGAATCTTCTTGTCCATTTTCTATTGTTAATGTTGGTGCTAAAATATGTAAATTTGAATGGCGTGCTTAAAATAAATACCCTAAAAGGGCCACCAACGAGTTTCAAAATTATTTTATAGAAATTTATTTTTCATTTAAAATATTGGGACCAATCCCCTTAACATTATTTGATGCAGACCCCTTATCTCCTTCACCTCCGAACACTTCTATCCAGAATTTTCTTTCCATTTCATTTTACTTTAAGGTAGAGAGCGGAAGTAGTTTCTCATTTAACACACTTCACTTACCTTTGTCCTAACGTACCTCTATCCTATATCCATTTGTCTTCCTTCACTCACTATTAAATTTAATTAAGTATCGTGGAGAAATAAAAAAACATACAATAAACATGAATATAAATAATTTCCAAAATCTACCTTGGAGACCGTTTATCAAGAAAACCAACAACCAATAGATATTTATAACTATCGTTGGTTAATTCAACAAACATTTAAACTAGCAATTGCCCCAAGAAAGGTGCAATAATACGCCGTGGA